>LPNX010318305.1:193647-294447 GCA_001517045.1 Pseudotsuga menziesii | reverse complement strand
TTAACCCCCCCCCCCCCAAAGGTCATGACAATTAGACATTTTGGGGTGGTTGTTTTAAAACCTCCCCCAAAAGTTAAATTATCATGAGTTTTGGAGGAGGTTTTTTAAAGACCCCCCTAAAGACATTGGAGGCAGTTTTTCTAACACCCCCCCCCCCTCAAAAAAAAGAAAAAAAGTTTGTTTAGATCTTTGGGGGGCGGTTCTTAAAACCCCCCCTCAAAATTCCCGAGAATTGGACTTTTTTTTGGTGGGGGGGGGGTGGGGGAATTTAGAAAGACCCCCCCCCTAAAGGTGTTTTTGAAGGTGGTTTTTAGAAACCACCTTCCCCCAAAAAAAATCATGAGAATTAGACATTTGGGGGAGGTTGTTTTAAAAATTCCCTTCAATTATCATGACTTTTGGAGGGGGTTTTTTAAAGACCCCCTGAAGACATTTTTAAGGCGGATTTCAAACAATTATCCCTCTAAAAGTATTTAGAATTGAACTTTTGGCAATGGTTTGTAAAATCCTGCCTCCAATTGTTAAATTCTCATGACGTTTAAGGGGGGGTTGAAAGGCTACTTTTAAATATATGTTTCAAGGAGGTTTTTTTTAAACCCCTATAAAAATCAAAGAATTTTACTTTTGGAGGTGGTTTTTTAAATATTGCTTCCAAAACTTCAATTCTCATGACTTTGGGAGTGGGGGTTAGAAGGACCTCCCCTAAATATATTTTTCAGGTATGTTCTCAATATCCATAATCTCAAAGACTACTAAAATTTACCACTAATAATTGTATAATTGACCCCTAATTAACCTCATAATTGACCGCCAATTACCCCCAATTATCACTTATTGCACCAAAATGACCCCTACTTGATCACTAATTACCCTTAAATTATCCATGCTTACCAGTAATTAACCCTTTATAACCTCTAAATGACCCCTACTTTTTTCCAAGGAAAACCTCGTGGAGAAACTCATTGTATTTTTCCAAACATTCATAGATGGGATATTCCCCAGTAAATCCATCGATGTGGACTAGTGTGCCTCACACACAATGATTCGAAATGGGCACATGCCACCATGAACCTAACTAAATGCCCAACATCATGGACAACCACTAGTTTAGCTAAGCTCTTGGGCTTAAATGGCCCCTACTTACCCATAATTAACCCATAGGTACCATTAATTGCCCCTAGTTAACCCATAATTGACCCCTAATTACCACTAATTAACTCCTAATTACCCCATAGTTCACCCCTTATTAACTAGTAATTACCCCTAAATAATCCATGCTTACCAGTAATTAACCCTTGATAACCTCTAAATGGCCCCTACTCTTTTCCAAGGAAAACCTCATGGAGAAACCCAATGGATCTTTCCAAACATTCATAGATGGAATATTCCCTAGTAAACCTATCGATGTAGACTAGTGTGCTTTACACACAAGGATTCAAAATGGGCACATGTCTCCATGAACCTAACCAAATTTCTAGCATCATGGACAAGTACCACTAGTTTAGCTAAGCCCTTGGGTTTAAATGGCCCCTACTTACCTATAATTGATACATAGGTGCCATTAATTTCCCCTAGTTAACCCATAATTAATCACTAGTTACCACTAATTATCCCACAATTGACCCCTTATTAACCCCTAATTACCACAACTCATTACCCAATAATTACCCCTAAATGACCCTTAATTACCCATAATTGACCACAAATTACCCCTAAATTATCACTAATCAACCTTTAATTACCCTTCATTTACCCATAATTGCCCATAAATGACCCATAACTTTGCATAGGGCCCGAGTCCATCACATATGCCTTATAGAGAGATTTTTTTGCTTATGAGTGGGATATGGTGGTAATTTTGGGATGTAGGGCCTAAGTTCATATAGTTTCCTCTAGGTCTCATGGGTCATGTGTAGCACCCCAAACGACCACACATGCCATACAAAGGAAATATTTTGCATATGATGACATCACCAATAATTATGAAACATATGAAATAAAAACACATACACTAACTTATTATACCTTATCTCCTCCCCATGTGTAATTTTTCCTTCTATATTATTTTTCATCTACATTATACATTTTCCATATTTCATGAAAAAATTCTCTCTATATCTATCTATGTAATAATCCAATCACTCCATAAATTATTTACAATTTCTTTATATACTATCCTTCATTGATTAGAAGCTTGCTACTTAAAGCATATAAGTTTTAAAATATCATAAACTCGGTGGTCGAAAGAGAGGTGCAAATTAGAGAGAAACAATACCTTTTTTATGATATAACATAATACCCACTTTATGAGGTCTTAATCTTGGAATAGTTTTTGTGTCTATGGAAATTCTTATCCCTTTGTCCTATCTGTTGCACTCCTTTATAATAATATCCCTTCTTTGTTTCATTTTCTAGATTTTATTCAACTCATATTTATTGATATATCTAGCATGATTTTACCATATTCACCTTCCCCACTCACTAATCACACTCATAATATGAGTGGAGAAAGGTTTGACTACCATGTAACTCTTGAACATCTACTAGAGTGGGTGGTGTAAGTTTTAAACCTGTGCATAGAAGCAAAGATACAGATTCTTTTAAGCAAAATATAGAACACAACACATCATTCGAAGCTTACTGATGAAGATTCAGTAAAGAAGGGTAAGAATAAAGGGAGAAAATACAAGTGTTATTATTGCAGAAATGTATTTCATTCAGAGAATAAGTGTTTCAAGAAGAAGATGGACATCATGTCTCAGTTTCTTGAGAAGCACAAGATCAAAGTTCCAGATGAGCTAGAGAAGCCTGTTGATTCCTTGGAACATTGTCATAGTGCGTAGTTCCAAGGTGATATAACTTATTCCTTGGGTGCCAAAGTTAAATCCTTTTCTCATGTCTCTAATATAGATTTAGTATCTGATAAATGAGAATCATAAATATCATATCCTTTCTTTGATAATCCTCCTATCATTCTACTAGATTCATCTCCCAAAAATTGTGATTTTCCACTAGATACTGACTTGTCTTTGAGCAGATCTTCCTCATTTTGTTCACAAGATTATATATTTGATTTAGAATATTGTTTGTAGGCTGATATGAATGTCATGACACAAATCATACCACCATCCATACCATCTACCATACCTCTGAATAATCCTAATACTATACAAATCCCAATTTCACTAGTTGGTTCCTCATTGGTCTCTTATGTAGTGTTACTTATCTTGCATGGTTTGAAGTCTTGTATATATTTCAATGGTTGGATATCCATGACCTTAGTCATTTTTTGAACGATATTAAACATGTTTGTATCTATTTTAAACACTTATGGTTTAGATCTCAAGTCCATCCATCATTCATATTTTTACACCTATCAATTTTTCCCAGTTTGTAGTGCTTTGTCTGCCCAACAGAGCACTGTCTACCCGACAGAGCACTGGGTACATTTCTCCATTTTGTTCTCTATGATAAGATCATTCTCAGATCTTTTAATCATATTTACAGGTTTATATCCATGTATGTTCGGTTAGTTTTATAAACATATTAATGTAGAAATATGAACTGTACATGTGTAATAAACTTCATGTATTTTTTGTAAATTAGTCAATAATACCAGGCATTAATTTAGTATGTGAAATACCTGGCACCAACGGTTGTAGTAGATCGAGTAGGTTGGTGCAGAACTTGTAGGCTCCTTCAGCTTTCTGCTTTCCATCCAAGCCTTTGTTTACAAAAATGATGAGCCACCCTGCCAACCAGCTCTCATCATGTGTTGGCCCTAGGAAACCTATGGATTTCCTAGCACCTGAGCCCATAGACCAATGATTCTGAGAGAAGCTTCCTTTTCCTTCTGGATCCTTCTTCATTTTCAACCATTTTTTAGTCAAATTTTCCCCTCAATTTTTTCCTCCTTTTCCACTCATACACATTCTAATTTCTAACTTCCAAAAGAAAAACCAACTCCCCAAATTCCTCACAGTGCAGTCCCTCCCAAAACCAAATTTCCCCTTCGCCCCCCCATAAGTTCTCACCTAAATACCATTTTCCACCTCCTCCCTTTTCCTCGGGTTTACTCCATTGCCTCCCCTCAAATCCCACGAAACCCCAAACATTTATTTTCTTTCTTATTTAAAATTTCAAATACAATAAAATAATATATATGTTGCATCCATTGCCTCAAGGAGTTCAATGCCATCAGGGTTATTTAAAATTGTTTATTGTACATTATTTACTACTTCTCTTGAAGAATTCAATTTGGTATCTTTACGAGGCGATGGGTTAAATTACAAGACCCACTCACGGTTCAAACATTAAAATGATTGAATAAAATAATAATTTATTAGTGATGAGGTTGACCCATCAAGTTTTGTAGCAGTGAATATCTTTATTATTCCATTCAAGAACTAAAAATATTGGTATTGATCTAATGAAATCATACCATATCTTGTGGGTTCAGTTAATTAATTTAATATACCATTTTAACTTATGATGAAATGATTTGGTTAAATCAAGAATTTATTTAATTAATTCATATATATATATTCAACAATGGTTATGATAAGGGAACTCATTATCATTATTAATATAAAATAATAATAATAATAATAGATGGTGAACTAATAATCATGTATGTAATTATTTGTTTGATATTTAAGTATCCTACTACCAACATAGTTCCCTTGTATTTATAAACAATGCACCCTTGAGGGTTTAAGCAATCATGCTAGATAATTTAACAATATAATTATATTATTTACGACGATTCCGGAGTGAAAATTCTAACTAACAACACTTAGTCAGTTTCCTATCACATTGTTTATGCATAAAAAATGAATACTTAAATGACTTGTTTAACTTGTATATTAATAACTTAATGCTCAATATCTATTTAGGATCAATGTATATTCAGCTCACGTATTCGCAACAAGTTACACAATTGTTTAACATGAAGGTATTGGTATAGCAATACTAGCATACATATGCAAAGTGTGCATGCATGGCCAATGCATGCACAAGTCGGACATGTACTGTAAACATGCATAATATTTTCTATGCATAGGTGCTAACTAATGCTAATAATCCTTCATGCAATTAGAACAAGTATACATAATAATAGCATTACTAAAACATCATCGGTTATTTTATGGGTTAATCTTATAATATTTTATATCATCATTTTTATGTTTACATTGGTTTAATCAATAAAGTACAAGGAAGGGCACCTACTACCACTAAATAGGAACCAAGGAGTCCCCAACCCTGAATAGTACTAGCTAAAAATATCCTCCCATACTAACCTACGTCCACACCCTCCCTATCCTTCCTCTGCTAGTATAGAAGTGGATGTCGGCTTCATCGATCCGACCACATAAGAACCTCAGAGAGATAGCGTCGGCTGAACAGCGGACCTAGCCTCTCCTAGCAGGCATCTGACCGTCGTCATCGCAACAAATTGGGGAGCGTGTCTCAGCACAACCCTCCCACGACCTCGGGTATCATAGAAACATAAGGTGGAACACATCCATCCCTCTCAACATCCTGGGGTCTATACCCCATCAAAACCATATTGTGCTGCTATCAAGATTATTGGTCTATGTCATCGTATCATCAACTTTGGTAAATAAGGCTCTTCTGCAAAAATAGGTACTATGCCACACTTCATATGAGTATCGAGTTATTACATAGTCCATGTGTCCTATGGATTAGTACTTTGAAAACATACATTCATAACAATATCTCCATTCAATCATTAGTTGGTGCATATTATCAACATCATATCCTTTCATCGCATAAATCATTAAATTGATCACATCATGGGTCGGTATTCACGTACCGCATCATATATATCATATTTATCGAGGATGACAATTAAACATACAACGTCGTTATGAACAAAGGAATATCATGATAACTATAACATAGTAACCTCAAAAACATAATCATACCATCATAGTCAATGTATCAACATAAGCATAATAACATCTTAAACATAGTAGCAACATCTGACCAGGTATATCATGTCATAAATATGGTTTACTCAGTCAAACTGAGCCCAACATTTACTAAGGAAAATAAAATACAGCATGTCTATATGAAAATATGTCTAGTCAAAATATGGGGCATTACATAGTTGCTCATAGTTTTCCTAGTCTGGCCCTATATCCTCATGGAGGCACTAAAGCCTTTGTCTTTGATGTTCCATATGCTTATGTTTCTGATATATCATAGTTCTATCATGTCATAAATATGGTTTACTCATTCAAACTGAGCCCAACATTTACTAAGGAAAATAAAACACAGCATGTCTAAATGAAAATATGTCTAGTCAAAATATGGGGCATTACATAGTTGCTCATAGTTTTCCTAGTCTGGCCCTATATCCTCATGGAGGCACTAAAGCCTTTGTCTTTGATGTTCCATATGCTAATGTTTCTGATATATCATAGTTTTATCATCCTCATATCAAATCTGGGAAGGTGCTACATCATATTGGAAGAATGACATGTGATTCACATCAAAATTTTGCAGTTATTCAAGGAATTGATTGTGAAACAGATTGTCTTAATTTTTATACTCTTTGGGAAGGAGTATGCACATATATCTTTTCCAAGTCAGATTGTGTTTGCGGGTTAGAGTTTTTTAGAAGCAAGAATCATTCAGGTAATGTTCCTACTTCATCAGTTGATGAGATACTAGGAGTCTCTCCTCTTCCTTCTTGTAGGTTCTACACTAGTGCATGATCATGGAATTCATGATTTCTTCATCAAGTATTTCATCTAGAAGCAGTTCATTCAGCTCATTCAAGTGAAGATAAAGATATTTTGAAGACATATTATTTCAAATTTTGTTCCTTCGTGTCCTTTCTTGAGGGAGGATTTCCCCCATGTGGTTTTTCCTCTTTCCTCGGTTTTTTGGACATAATAATTGTTAAAGGGTGACCATAGCCTTGTTGTTGGGCCCTATATACAAATATATTTTTGACATACCATCATAAATCCATACTTAAAGGGGTGTGTGGGAATATAATAAACCCACTCATAACTTAGGATAAATATTTAATCATTATTTGATTAAATTCCTACCCACTAGCTAATTAGTTAGCATCCACTTGCACCTTAAAGTCAACACATGCCATCTATACCCTAGGGATGCTTCAATTATTATTCTGGGTTGATCTTGACCACTTTATTTACTCCCATAATGAGTAATTGCGTTTTCTTGCAGATTCTTCCTTATTCTGTTGTTATTCAGCTTTTCTGTGGATAAGGTAAAGCTAGTTAACTAGGAAACTGGTATCATTTGTTGCCAACCCATCCTCCATGATTTTCTCTCCATTTTACAGGATTAGCATGTTTTTCCATCACTCTTGAAAACTCACTCGGTATTTTTCTAATTCTTGATATCCTTGACTGATTTGGGAAGTGCTCTAGCCACCTATGGGGGTTTATCATATTTGGTAATTCTACCTTTCTGAGCTTTACGAGTTGTCTCCATACAACTCAGTTTTTCCTCTGAGGGATGTACTATTTATGTATGCTATTATTCATCATTATTCAATGGAAGGATTCACTCCAATATTTATCTCTTCATTCATATGATTTAGTCTCTTTTCTTCTCTCTATTTTTCTTGTGTATGCCTATGAGAATTATCTTAGTAGCAAGATCTATTTCTTGTACTTCTTCTTAACATCTTTGCTCATAGCATTGGAGCAATTATTTCTACACATGTTGGCCAAGTGGAACATGATAATGTGGGATGATGGGGTCATAGCTCCCCATTTATTAAAAAAAGTATTTTCCCTAACCAGAAGAAAACATAAATGGATCAATAATTCACAATCCCTGCAGATATTGCAAGCATTTTGTTTAGAGTTGGAATTTTAAAGTGATTTTTAGAATGACGATCCCATAAGGATAGCAACAAAACTCTGATACAGCTTCTACAATATTCAATGCCACACCTCATGAATATTATTAATATCAAAACACCTTTTCATTTCATGTCCGGATTCTCCAACCCAAAGATTTACTTTCTCATCCTTTAAACATATTTCATTGTGTCCACCATATGCTTCAGTCACCTACTTCTCTAAAGTCTCAAAGGATCCCCAATGTCCACGAATCTTTGACACAGCCAAGAAATCCTCAGAATGAATATCATCTGGGTTAATATTTGAAATCCAGGGTTGAGGACGTTGTTCAAATGATGCTCCCATATGATTCTTAAGAAATGCAATATTTGCAATCCAACCCCAACCAGAGTTTTAGAAAAAAGGAAAGACATCCCACATAGATAACAACGTTTCCAGCATTCCTAACAAGACAAGGAACACAGACATTCCATTTTTCTTTACTTGCAATATTAATGGGTGATGCAAACATTAGCCTGATATAAGCACAAAGAGAATTCATTGAATACAAGTCTTAAGATGTGTTATATTACAAAATATAGGGAAAACATGCATATTCAAGTTTTGTTGGTTCTTCCCATGCTTCAATGTTTAATGTGTGCTCTCTTGCAGTAAAATAGTAATCCCATGTCACTCAAAAAGAGGTGGAAAAGACATAAATGTCAATGCATGTCTAGTTGTGTACATTGCTAGTCTAAAAATATCAATGACGTTTGTAAGATGAGAGACATTAAATGTTTGACAAAGGAATTAGCCCAGTTTATGAAATAGAGAAGGCTAAATTATATGTTTAGGTTTTAAGACTTTATGTTTAGTTTTTAAGACTTAACAAGGCCTCCATGGTGGTTTTGGATCATATGCATGATCCATGAGCAATAAAAGCCTCGATGCCAAATTCCATTTCCAGTACATGTTCTCCATAGTTTTTTTGCTACAAGTGTTTGTTGAAATATTTTGATATTTTTGGGACCAAATCCCCGAAAAGCTTTGGATTTTGAAATGTGCTCTCTGTTTACCAAGGTGGGAGCATCCTTTTACTTCTTTCCATTCCAGATAATATAGATAAGAAAAGATAATTTTATTAATGTCCAGCGAATGACCACAAAGATAGGTCAATGTGACTAAAATTTACATCCAGCATGAATTGAATGTGGGAGTGTGAAGGAAGCTCTAGATGAATTTAAAACAAAGTTTTCAAATCTTCTTTTGAATGCCAATGGAAACATAGGTAAGAGAGTGCCAAAAAACTGGTGTAGCCTATGAAACGTATTTTAGTAAAGTAACTCTACCATGTAAGGGTAGCCACCTGTTACTCCACGATTTCACACAACATGCATGTTCTCTATCTTTGTGTACAACCAAAACCAATTATGGAAATCGTAACCATTTGGATTCAAGGAGAAGGTCATGTAGTTGATTCCTTGGTTGACATCTACCTCTGAGAAAGGAAGAATCCACTTTATAATTGTTTTTTTTAGGCCTTAATATACCATTGAAAGAGATGGGGTATTTCAAGGAATTTACTTCCATTCAAATTGCATGCATGTAGAAATCCAAAATTTATTTATATCTCGCCACCTCTGTAGGTGCCATTCCAAAAAAAAGAACATCGTCACAAAGGTTGTGCAGGGAAGCATTTCCTATCATTTTGTATACCTTTAATCTTCCATTTCCTATCATTGTGTTACTGTTATTTGCTGGAGGAAAGGGAGCCATTATCAGTAGTTCATCCACTCCTTGCATACAAGATGCTACAGGATTTTTATGAACCAAGGTGTGGTTTCCCAAGGATTTATTCTACTACCACCACTTCCTGAAGTCGTGGGTACCATCCCCTTAGTGACTTGACTGTCATATTGTGTTATTGTATTATGGTGAAGTATTTTTCATAGTTGGGTGTGAATGCTAGTTATTTATATTGTGCATTGAGAATAGATGTTTCCCACGTGGACCAAGACGGAGTTCTCCACTACATAACTCAACTCTCTAAGTGACCAATGCAGCCGTCTTCTACCTCTATTCTCATCTCATTAAATAAGTCTGCTATGCTACAGGAAATGAAATGATCAAGAATTTGATTTCCCTATATTTCATTTGGAAAGGAAACAATCAAGCCACCTTGAATAAAGATTCCATTTACACCTCAACCCCCCAAATCTATATCAAGTGGACAATCCAGATTTCAGTGTCGATTTGGTTAGTAAATTATGTCATATCACCACCATACCTGTCATGTTGTATATCAATTCCCCGAATTCCAACTTTCTCTCTAACCTTAATTCACAGAGTTTAAAATACACCACCATGATAGCATAAATGAAGTGGTTAGCATATGTCTAAAGAAGGTCAGAGCCATGTGATTTGAATTGGTTATCATATATCTAAAGAAGGTCATAGCCATACGATTTGAAGTGGTTATCATATATCTAACAAAGGTGAGAGCCATTTAGGCTACCTTTTTAGGTCTCTTGAGTTAGAAAAAATGTTGGGATTATTATTCTTTTCTTAGAATTACAAATGATGCAATATTGGTGTTAATATTTCCCCTTTCCCCAATTCTTAAAGGGTTATATCTCAATGGAAGAGTGCCTTCTTTACAAGCAAGAGGTTGAAGGTTCGATTCCTTCGTGCCCTAATGATATTGCAATATTGATATTTCTAATAAAATATATTTTATTATGATTTATTATGGCTACCGGGGGGGGTTCTAAACTGACTTCATATGTCACTATGAGGGGGGTTCAAATCTTCCCTTGTATGTTACAATGAGGGGGGTTCAAAACCCCCCTTGTAATTATATATGAGGGGGGTTTATAACCACCCCCAAAAGCTTGTAAAGAGTTTTAGGGGGGGTGTCAAATTTCCTATGTAGGTACCTACGAGGGGGGCTTAAAACCACCCCAAAGGTTTGTAAAGAGTTTTAGGGGGGGGTTTCGAACCGCCCCCATAGGTACCTACAAGGGGGGTTTATAACTACCTCAAAAGGTTTGTAGATAGTTTTAGGGGGGGTTTGAGTTGCCTCTATAGGTACCTACGAGGGGGGGTTTGAGATGCCTCCATAGGTACCTACGAGGGGGGTTTATAACCACCCCCAAAGTTTTGTAATAAATAATTTTAGGGGGTATTTTGAACCGCCTCCATAGGTACCTATGAGGGGGGTTAATAACAGCCCCCAAAATTTTGTAATAAAGAATTTTAGGAGGGGTTTGAACTGCCCCCAAACATCATTTTTAGCATCGGTGCTATTGGAGGGGTCTTGTTAAGACTGCCCCCAAAGGTTAGTAAGATGGAGTTTTGGGGGGGTTTAGAACCGACCTTGTAGGAACCTATGGGGGAGGTTTGAAACCGCCCCAGTAGGTACCTACAAGGAGGGGTTTGAAACCACCCCTGTGGGTACCTAGAATGGGGGTTTGTAACCACCCCCAAAGGTTTGTAATAAGGATTTTTGAGGGGGTGGAACTACACCCATAGGTGTCTATGAGGTGGTTTTATAACTGCCCTTAAAAGTCACTTTTGGGGGGGTTTTAGAACCTCCCCCAAAATTCACTTTTAGGGGCATTTTTTATCTCTTCCAAAACCGCCCCTAAAATTCAAAAGTTTTAGCGTCGGTGCTATTAGGGGAGGTTTTGTAAAGAACGCCTCCAAATCCAAAACCGCCCTCGAAAGTGACTTTTGTAGGAGGAAGACAACCCCCCCCCCCTAAAAGTCAAATTTATTGCAGTAACTGATGCTGGAGCATTGTAGGACAAATTGTTGTGCACCTGAGCGTTGAAACTGAATGAGGCTCAATTTGGTATGAAAGATCAATTTTGCAAGATGGATTGCATGTATGTAAGACTGGTTGTTGACTTTGTTGGAAAAGGAATGAGAAATTTTTGTTGAACTGGAATGAGCCAAACCAAAGAACTTGAAGATATGCAAGGGCTGAAAATATGTTGAACTAATAAGACTAAAAAATAATTGAGAACTCTGAAAATGAATCAAATGTTCTACAACAACTATTGATACATTAAAATCATATAGTCCTTGTCCAATATCCATGCTCATATGTGCAAGTTAATCCATTTGAATGAATGTTATTACAGTCGAACATGGATAAATTCATTGGATTACCAAACAATAATGAAAATTGTTAACCAACGCGAGATCTCACCATTGATTTCAATGAGTTGTCAAGGCACGATAGTACAACTTGATAGGTACGAATAAATGTGTTGAAATCGAGTAACCTGTAGGATCTGACAAACAAGAGACATTGATGTATTCCCTTATTCATCAGCAAGGAATTCCACCATTGATGCATGTAAACCACAAGGTACTATACATAACTCAAGTCTTATTGCCAAGATAATGTGTTGAGGTCGATGGGACAAGACCATTGGAAGATGGACCTTAATGAATTCCACATCATTCAATATGAGTACAAAACAAGTGATTGCGAAGAGCCATAGCGAAAAATAGAACCAACATGAAACTTACAGAGCTTTGTTGGGAAACTTGCCAGCCAGTAACCTAGTTTTCAAGCAAAGTTCATGTCCAACTACGCCAGTAAACTGTTTTTCACAACTTAACTTATTTTTCTCTTTACTATTTTATTCTTTTTTTCCACACTATCCTACCCTACCTTACTTTAAAAATGAAATATATTCAAGTATAAGAGTAATTCTAGTGGAGCCATTTCCTAAACAAGCTCACAAGTATGCGCATACCTGGATCTAAAAATGTATCTTTATAAATGCCAAGATATGAGAGACCAACTTCCCTTGAAATGATAGTTCCAAGAATTGTTGAAGTATAGAATGATGCTACAAACTGATGACAGATTGAGACCAAACTTCAATATAGTCCTTGTGCCATTGATTTCTCATAGTTGTTGCATCATGAATCTCTTTAGAAAACTGATCTTCTTGGATGCATAAGAGATTCAAATTTGCTGACAATGATGCTAGAAGTTTTTCAGTTTTTGGTTCCAACCCTTGTTCTTCATCAGATATTATGTGTGGCTTGTTGATCTTTTCTACTTACAAATTAGGCGTAGAAGAGACTCCATCTGCAAATATTGGACCTATAATATGTTTGGGCCTTGTATGGACTTTTTGCAACATTGCACAGTCTCTTTGCAGCAGTGCAGGTGAGGTAGAACAGGCAGGAAATGTAGGAAAATTTTGCAGTTCAACACTGTAAGCATACCGTACTGCTTTATTATGGTTAGGGTGAAGGTTGGATTAGAGAGGGGATTGTGTTGGATACCAAAGAGTTTGATGAGGAGATATATGGGGTTGGTGTAGAGGATTGCTTTGTGAGTCTGATCTTGAACGACCAAGTTGTGTTATAGCATGAGGGAGAGTGGCCATATGATTAGAAGATAGTCCAATCCCCCCTTGTGTATAAGGTAGGAAAGATTTAAATTGAGGCCGCAATAGCTGCCATGGTAGAGGAGTATTCAATGATTGAGTACGAGAGTAAGGAAACATAAGGCTATAGTTTTGAACCATACATGTAGGCCCTGGTTGCCATGGCTTTTGCTATAAATTTCCTGCAACTCCTAGATCTCTTTGATATTTTTCTTTTATCTTTGGTAAGGAGGTGCAACAAATAATGGAATGATTCAAGTAAAACATGCCACAAATTGTGAGACTATCCGTAGGACAATCCATTGCAAGATGTTTTTTCTACGCCGAGGGAAAACCGTTTCTTCAAATTCCTCATGCTTGTCCTTAACTTGCAAAACACCCAATTGTGAAATTAGTGAGACATTGATATCAACATTAAAAATTTCAAATAAATTACTGATTTCAGCTCCTAAAACTCCTATTTTTGTAGCTTATTTAAAAAATCTAGAGGAAATTTCTTTAGAATTCTCACCAATCTTGGATTTTCCTCTTGAATACCTTATACATAACTCACAAACATCATCATATGATATCTAAAATACATCACCTGTTCCCGTTAGATTTAATATTTCTAAATACTCATCTTGGATTCCTTTAAGTATGAGTGTTTTCAAGGTCTCTTTCCCCGGTTGCCTTGTTTGGATCTTTAGAGGTTGTATTGAAAGAGTTCCATGTAGTCCTCCAAACTCTCTTCTTCTCCTTGTGTCATTCTGGAGATGTATTCATTAACCCTGCAATAATCTTGGTACCTTTTCAAGAGTACATGTTTCATGTCTTCCCAAGTTTGTATGCTATTCCCAACGAGGCTCATGAACCACCAATGAGATGCTCTTTTTAGAGTAAGGGGAAAGATATTCAACTTTTGATCATTAGTACAATAATATCCTCTACAAAGTACTTCAAATTCAAATAAAAATACATCAAGGTATCCATTTTCAAAACTGTGAAAATTTGGTAGAACATGTGGGGAAATGCTTTGCATTGGAGCCACTCTTCCTGAATCTCTAATAGGTAATTCAAAGGGAACAATTTCTTCATCTTTCTTACCTGACATCTCTTCATTAGGTTATTCATGTGCTATTGTGAGGCTCCCTCTTTGAATGTCCCTATCAACTTGTTAGTAGAATGGGTGGTTCTTACAACACCACTAAGGGGAATGATAAGATTTACACACCAAAAAAAGAGAATAAAATAAAATTGAATGCAAAGAAAGAAAATTCACACTCAAATAAAATCTGATCAATTGAAAAGTAATCATGCAACCTACATGCCCTGACCCTTATGAGGTCGATCACATTTCACTCTGTCAAACGATGGGTAGATATTCACTATTTCTTACCGCCCTGACACCTCAAGATCAGGAACACGTCAACCATGCTCTATTTAACCGTACATCTACAAAACAATGTCAGATGTACTTTTGCACCATTTATAACTCCCCCAGCAACGTTGCTAAAATGTTGGGAAAATTAATTGTCCAATGAAATAAACAACTGAAACTCCTAGAACATAAATTGTCAACCAGAGGAAGTCTTTTATTTCAAAGTTATCGTGCAATATCTATGCAAGAGCAGTTTCTACCTGACATTGTTGATCTATTGGTATGAAATCGAAACTCATTGTAAACTAGATCACACCTTCTTGAAAAGAAATCAAACCCCAAACCTATTCATAAAACCACACTGGAAATCTAATCACTTCAAACATTGCAATAAAAATCAACTCTGATGAAGTAAGATCTGATTACATAAATCTAAAAGAAGTGCTATGTTGGCCAACAATATATCAAAACGAATTAACCTGAATAAAAACAACAATAAATCTAACAATGAATGAAATAAAGAACTAAATAATAATAATAAAATCACACACTGACACACTTACAATCAATACTACCAGCGTATCCTCGGGGAAGAGGGCCCTTCCTCCACTGAGCAGAGTCGAATCTCCACAATGAGAAATCTACAACTCTGCTTTAACAAACCACCACCATCTCTTAACCAAGCTTGAAATGTTACAAAGTTGGATCCAAAGAGAATGTTGAATTGGGATACTAATTGATCAACTCCCTGAACATGAGATTGATTACAGATTTACACATAAAAATATCTCATGAGGATGAGGAACCGAATTCCCAACTTGGAATTTGTTTTAACAAATTGGTAATTTGAAACACTGATCGCAATAGTATAATGGAAAAATCCCCTTTAAATAACCACTCGTATCTCTCAAACCGCAGACTTTTTGGGAGGTTTTCTCATGGGTCAAGTAATTGAGGTCGTTATCAACAAAACCCATGTTTCGTATTTTTTATATTATTCTTCATAGTCCTGCAAATTGCAACTCAAATCATTTTTTTCTTATCTGGCACGTGTTTTTGGTTGGGACCGTTTGATCATGAGCTAGAGGCTGCCATTCTGGATCTAGGTACGAATTCAAGATCATGAATACATGTCATCAAACCTATGAACAAAACTATGTTATATATTTCCATGTAGATATGTACCAACATGCCAACTTTGGAGGCTTGATCCACGAGTCTAAAGCATCAATGGGAGTAATATGGTATTTTATGAGCAGTTACAACAAATGAATGGAAAATGGAATGATAAATGAGAAATAATAGGAATAATAGGGATGAAATAGGTGTCGATAGGTGATGAAAATAGGGACAAATCTGTGACCCAAAATAAATAATATTCAGATCCAAAGGAAGAGCATAGAAATAATGGCATGTAAACACACACCCTTGCAATATCATATCACTCCTTGTAGGAGTAGTAGAAACAACATTTCTAATGGCACCAAAAGAAACATTAAATAAAATGAGCGAGTGAATAGATGCATTAAAACATGCCCTTAGATCACTCCTTGTAGGCATGGCAGAAACAACATTTTTAATGGCATCACAAGAAACATTAAATGAAATGAACCAGTGAATAGATGCATTAAAACATGCCCTTATATCTTAGGTAACACACCCTTATATCTTAGGTCACATGCCCTTAAAGCATAAAGGTCTTAGTTTAAATGGTCTAAAGACTATGTAAAGTAAATATAAAGTTTTTAACTGATTCATAAAACATGATCATCTAGATCGATGATTTTCCCAAATACTTCTTTGGTCATTGATGAAACTCATTTATGTCTCCTTCAAACGTTCACATCCATCAATTTTATCTTCATAAACAAGGGGGATGCTACCTGTGACATTAATGACATTTACATTCACACTTCAGGACCAAGTGCCACTCCATGGATCATAGCAAGTGACTGAATTCATCTAGTGACGACAATAGCATTGTTATATGGATCTAATATGTTCACTTTCTCACCTACCCAGAATACTTCATGCCCTGCTAGAGTTAGTGGGAACTATCAAAAACAAAAAACAAAATATACATAAATATAAGAAATAAATTATCACAATTAAATTCCAAAAACATGCATATTTATTGATATAACAAAATTATATGCACTCACCGAGTCAATATTTGAAATATGAGCAAGAGTTGGCACTGATCGGAAATGATGAGGTGCATCAATGTTGTGATATGTTTTACTTTATGAGACAATAATTTTCCTTTAATTATATCCTACATGTGATTGCATCATGCATAAATCAAATATAATATTATAAGGACACAATAGTATAACAAAAAAATAATAAATTTAACATTAAAACACTAAAAATCATACCTAAACCAATTAAATCAGATTATGAAATCAAGTGAAGAAATGTTTGCAAGGGAATGATAATTAGCTTATCTCTTCTAAATCACTATGAAATCCCTTATTTTTCCATGTAACAACAATAGGTTCAATGGAGGAGGCTATGGTTGACACTATCTGTGTCAACCCATTTATGCATTCCATTACATGTTTATAATTCTCACTATGATTTTCAACAGTAGATGTGGATTGGATTTTCTTGATTGCATTAGATGGCAATTATCTTCGTATTGGATATTTTGGCATGTGCTTATGCTTAGAATTGTATAAATCTACCATTATATAGTCATCCATTTCACTCACATCGGGTTCTGATCTATTACCTTCATGAACCAACAAATCATTATCAATACACAATTAGTTGGCTATATACACATATAAAAATGCAATATAACACAATGTAATTACAAATATACTTAGAAAATTTCCATACATAATGTTTTTAGCAAAAAATACATATACTTACAAACATGTTTTGATTGGCTCTCCACCCACCATAACTCAAAATAAATCAATCCTTCACGTCCTCTCTTGCTTTCTTCCCTTTTGTACTCTTTTCCATATACTCTTCAATATGCATACTTTCCTACTAATCTTCCCACTATTTGGGATTCAATTTGAAGTCCCCATATTTTTCATCCAAGATTAATTTTATACATTTATGCCTAAAATTATTAATCAATTTTTTCATTATGTTCTTGTAACATTTGGTGGAAAAACTTCCACCAACAGTCTCAAAGGCATTTTCCATTTGTTGAATCACTTGATTTGGAAAATTGGCTTTGGTGACATCCAAATGAGACCTTATTCGAGTGCCCAACTCTAAGGCCCACCTTGAAGCATTTGGTACAATAGGTTCACCATATTTTACCTCAACAAAATAATCCTTCTTCCCTTCTAATTTTCTTTATTTGTCTCCTCTTTCTATGGACCCATACATTCCTTGACTAATTTTGTCTTTTGATGAAAGTTGATACATCTTTATTTGAATCAAAATTGGGTGATGCCGAATAAGCGCTCATATTTGTGGACACAATAAGTGTTTTATCTGTGGAAATTAAAGGCCTAATTGGTTCCTTATTGGCCAGATTAGGTGTGGCACTATCTATCTCACCAATTTGCTTAGATGAGCCTTCAAATATTTGTTTTAATTTTAAATAAATTTATCGCAAACTTGATTCTCTAGAATATACAATGTCTTCAACAATATCATCTTGGACATGATCATCATGTGATATATCAAGAAGTTGATCATTAGTATTTTCAGCATCTTTTCATGTATTGGTCCACCAAGGAAAAGTATTTTACGAGATACCAACAATGTGCACTTGCTTGCCTTTTGTTTCTACTCATTTTGTGTAGAATCCACCTTTTCCCTATAAATTAAAAAAAAAATATTAAATTAGAATCGAAAGCATAGATGGCCTCCATAATCAAATAGATTATATACAACTATAATAAAATATGTATAAAAGTGAAAAATTATGAGTAACCACTTATTGATTTTCCAAACCATGAGCTGGCAACAATGTGCCTTTGCTTGCCTTTTGGTTCTGCTCTTTTTCTCTAGAACCCAAGTTTTCCCTAAAAACAAAAAACTTATCAAATGATAATCGAAAGCACATATAGGCTACGTCATGAAATTGATTATATACAACTTTCATGAAATATGCATAGAAGTGAAAAGGTACAAGGAATAACTACTTACTTATTTGCAAAATTAAGAGATGACATATATTATTCATTTCTTGTGATCTATTATTTACGAACACACTCATATTATCGAACATTCGCATCATTGCTTGGGCCACTTTTACGTTTCATCCCCTTATTCTTCATAGCCTTTATGCACAATATTTCCCATAAAAACATCATTAGTACATGGACAAACAAAGACTATAAAATATCTCAATTATATAATCACGTATTATAATTAATAAGAATGAGTATACCATATTTCCTTGCATATGATATGATTCTATGCAATGTCTAAATGTGTGAGATCATTTGAGATTGGCGTAGTGAATTTCTATGATTAAAATGAAGGTTAATATGAAACATAGTCAATTTCAGAGTTTGTGAATTGGACATGCGCATTTGCATCTCATTGTAACATTTATTAAGAACTTACATTCCACATATGACAACATATTGTATCTAAAAGTCTTGTTTAATACAACATGTTTATATGTTTATATGTTTATACATACATACATACATACATACATATATGTATGTATGTATGTTTATATGTATGTTTATATATACATACATACATATATATATATATATATATATATATATATATACATATATGTGTATATGTATATACATATGTATATATGTATATGTATATGTTGTATTAAAAAGGACTTTTGTCGATCATGATGGCATACAGTTAAAGCATAATTCTTCCATTTTTTGTTAATAGTGAAACTTAAAAACATCCATTCATAGCATTTCTCAAACATAATCTAATTGTAAGGAACATAAGGCAATCATGTTTGAAACATTTGAATAGTACTAAAAACAAGTATTTGGCTATTCTCATGGCAAAAAAATAAAATCCATACTAAGTTTAATGCAGAGTTTAGTACAACCATCAGCTAATCCCATGTCCAAACAATAAAATCCAATTTTCATAGGGAAAATTTATTCCATAGGTTTAAGGTGACAAATCATCATCGTGAAGGTTTTCATTTCCATCAATATAACAATCATGATCACTCATGTATGCATCTTCTTGATTTTCTTCATCGGCCTCAGATAATAGATTTTCCTGGCCATGTGTTATATTCTCTATTCCAGTCTCTTCATTGGGAATCAAAGTTTCTTCTTCAATGACAACTATATTTTCATCTTCTTCTTCTTCCAATGTTTCTTGTAAACTATTACATTTCCCATCGACCATGATATCAACATATTCCATGAATTTCCTTTTCAAACAAGAATCTGCTTGAATGACATACGACCATCCTAGGCTTGTTTTATCATCAGTGAGAAATGACTGGGTAATTTGAAGGGGGAAAAGATATGGCTCATCAATCTTTGATAAAATTTGATGTGTATTTGCATGTACAAATACATACTCATCATTTTGTATTGCAGATGATTTTATCCATTTACATTTTGATAATACGAGACTAGTCTCACCATAATCAATTTGAATAATTTCCTATATGAATCCAACATAAAATATATTTTCAGTGTCGTGATAAAATTTAACACTAACAATAAAATCACGATTTGACTTTCCTGTGTCATTTTCTTCCACTCGTAAATGACTACCATAGGCCCACATCCCACTGAAATAATTAGATAATATATTTGGAGGTTGTGAAAGCTCAATTTTCTTGATCGCTATATCTCGACCTTCTTGTTGTGCATCACTAATTGCATCAACAATCAAATCATCAAATTTTGAAAAAGAACCATCTATAATATCCAAATCCTAAAGTGTATGCTTTCGAGATGGATGCATCTATGTTCGAGTCCATTCTTTGTATTTTCTACATATAATATGAACATACAAGATAGTAAGAATGATAATAATTTAGCTATTAAATTTAATTAAATAAATAATTATCATGTAAATAATATTTCACATATGCCACTTATCAAATGAGGACGTGTTTTGAAGAACATAGGCATGTATCAGAGCTCTTTCCTTGTTTGATATCTTGAAACGATGTCCATTTCCTTCTAATACTTCAACTACAACTCTCTCATTTTTTTCATCATCCAATACACGTTGATTGACATTTCTAAAATCCTTCATATATTATGTGTAAAATCCTATGGTCTCCTAGATTGGATATACCTCACACGTGTTACCTTCTGGTTTGTCTTATTACCAACAAACATTTTCAAAACCTTCATATATCGTTTTATAAGATACATCCATCTCATTCTTATCGGGACACAATTCTCTAGTTCATGTTCTAGATGTATAAGAAGATGCATAATAATATTGAATAATTGTTGGTGCAAATTCTCATTCCAATAAGAAGAGGGCTTCAACAACATCTCCCCTCAAATTATCAAAGTTTGAAGGATCTAGCACATGTCTACTCATTATTTTCAATATTAGGACCAACCTTATAACTTCCAATCTTTGCCCCTTTTCAAACTTGATATGACCACAATAGGTAAAATATCCTCGATTATGACATGATAGTCATGGGTCTTGAGGCCTCTCAAGCCATTACCAGACATACTAATCCCCATAAGATCAATAGGCCTTTAGTCTGGCTTACTAACCCTTTTGGGCCAAACAAGACTAGCCATACGTACCCTCCTCTAGACTAACCTACTCACCATTGCATCCAACATCTACTGTCACTCCCTCTTTTGAGAGAGGTCCTTTCGGACTACACCAAGATTTTCTTGAAAGTATTCAAACTTTACACAAGCCAGAGGCTTAGTCAATACATATGTTACTTGTTCCTCAATGGGAACATACTTGAGCTTTATAGCTCCCTTCATCAACTTGTTCTTTAACATTATCTTATTGTACATCTGCAACTGTATCATACATCCATAACTTCATCATTTCTTCTCTTTTAGGTGATTGCATACATTCCTTCCTACAAGTCAAATACAATTGTTATGATTAGAAACATTTCGTAACATATTCAAAATGACAACTTCCCATGAGTAAAGATATATATAATCATACAACTATTTCTGCTAATGTAACAATCATCTAAGCCACTTACCCATCACCTGCATATTAGTAGTAAACTACAAATATTCTACTATACATTTCCTAAATCTACAAACATATAATGTCCACATCTTTGAACATCTAAATATATAGGAAATGACTATTCAAATAGTTATCTTTGTTTGTTTGGTAGAATCCATCTTGATTTATGTCTTCTTGAATTACTGGAGTCTCTGCCAAATGTGTTCAACTTCATCGTCTGATTCTGAGGACCCGTTCCTATCTTGCTCATGATCAAAAATACTGAGCAAGTTTTCTTACACCATAGGTCACATAGAACTGTGTCTATGTTTCCTACCAATGCATCTCCTTTTATCCAATGATGAAATGGTAAAGATTATAATCTTCATCTTCATTGGTATAATTCTTATGGATCATATTCCTCATTACTTGAGGAATCTTTACTTGATTTCTTCTTAGCTGCAATATATTTATCCTTGGTTGCATTTAGAGAAACACTTTGCTTTCTGCAATATGTTGGAGTACATAGTACTACCAACCCAATCAAAGTCATCATATCTTTGCAGTACCCTTTAGGTACCACACATTTTGCTCTGCATATTTTACTTGGATAAGTAAAATGTCTTCTAGATTTCATCATGCTTCTAATCTCAAGAATCATGTCAAGATTCTCGAACTTTGAGATATACCATATTCAATCCCTCTTAGGTGGAGCACCATCCTCCCTCTGCATCTGTATTAGGACATTGGGGTGATAGGTAGTCTCCTCTGTTGTTAGTGTTCTTTGTATCCATCTATGTCAGTAGATATCAAGATCATTCATCTCGAACTTTGTTGCAAGTTTTCTCTTGTCCTTTATAGGATTCTATCTTCAACCTTGTATTAAAGGTTGGGATCTCCATCACTCTAGTTGATCCTCGAGTTTCTCATGTGACTTTATGTGTTATACCATGGGTGCCTACTGATCTTGTACAAATCCTTATGTACATAGGTGGTTCTCTGTAGAGAGTCTCAAACTATATAGTTTGCTTGATCTGTTCTTTTACTTTGATTACACCAATTGTCTAGTGTAATCTCCATTACTGAAGAGGTGTGTCTAGCACCTAGAGCAATGTCTTTCCAAAATCAAATCTCTCTTTTGATAGAACCCACGAACCTTGCTTCGTATCTTTTGATACTTCGATCGGCGGTATACTTAGTTTTGTAGGTATACTTGGAAGAATTTACAAAACTTCCCTTCATGTTTCAAACTCATATCTAGACATCATTATGTATGATGGATTGGTACTTCTTCGGTCATATCAACCTTACATTCTTCCTTCTTGGCACATTCTTTTGTAAGGTGTCCTTTCTCATCACAACTAAACTATTGAGTTGTGATATGTCCTTCTATTATTAGCGGGAATGTTCTTCCTTCTTCTTCCTGGCCTGAGTTGTTAGGGATTGATTGTCATCTCTTCTTCAATTAATCTCTCATTTCTTCATATGTGATCTTCCTACTAGGAAAACTCTCTCGACCGAATTTGGAAGACCATTCAAAGTTCTAATTTATCCTTCTACTTCTTTGTCATTGTCTTCAACGGCTTCTAATTTCTCCTTGAGATGAGATCTTCTTGTGAAGTAATAATTGAATGTTTTCTTCACATTCTTTGAGTTTAGTTATAAAGTTCATATTCATACATATTGTTCATTGCATCGAACATATCCTTGGGAGTCTTCAGGGATGATACCTATGAGATCCAATGGAGGCGGAAATATTCATTTTTGTTTTGACTAGGTCCTTCTTGGCTTCGACTTCATCTTCATCTAGATTTGTAGCTTCTTCTTTGACATAGTTCTTCATGGCATGCTTCTTCAAGTATGGTAAGCACTCTATAATTCCATGCTTAGAACTTCTTGACTCTTTCAAGCTTGTCCTCAATCTTGGTACTATTTGTTATTATAATAAAAATTAGAACCTCAAATGGAAATAGAGAGGGTGAAACTTACCAGTGAGAATGCTTCAACTTGATGTTTGCTTGAAGGATTTTGTGAAAGACTGCTTCTAGTGGATCTAGGGTTTCATAGAGAAACCCTAATTTTCCAAATTAGGTATCTTTCATATCTTATTGGATAGAAGATGTGCCTCATCAAGGCAGGCTGAGATGTATACTTATTTTCCCAAAACTGTGGACAGAACTGCAAAAAAAATGATGCTCTAGTTTTCTCCGACAACAGTGTTCGGTCAAAAAATGAAAGTTTACAGAATGATAAAATTATGAAATAGAGAGATGCACCTTCCTAGAGAAAATTTGATGGTCCTCCTTCTTCAACTGATTGGTGGATGGAAGTGCCCAGAACAGGAAGCCCTAGTTTTTTTCTGGTTTCTTCTTCAGAAATGATTAATCTCGTTTCTGCAATATCTCCAAAATTGCTGCTCCTTTGTGTCTAAAACTTCAAAATGAGGTAGCCTCGCCTATCCTTTTTCCAGCACCATGGGTTAGAGAAGATTTGGTTTCACCAATTGGGACTTATGCTAATTTTCCCAAGGTAACTTATTTCATGACTATTCATCATAGCGAACTTGTACGGACTGCCACGTGTCACACGTTCACCTTCGGGGTCTGAAATTTTTACCACAGAAACTAAATTCCATGCCCTTTATTGAAAATATTCCGAAATCTCATTTGGAACTTGCTATCTCGATATATAGTGATTCTTCTTAGGTCACCTATTTAAGGTTGAAATCTGGGAGAGGCTGGAACCCTGAGTTGGAAGAATCGTATATCCTAAATTATAGTGAATCTGAGGCTAAAACTTTTACACAGGGTAAATCAATAATTTGTTTTTGGCCTGTAAAAGTTTCAGATCCTAAGAATTCTCCAATATCGAGATATGGCAAAAGTCCCAAAATTACTAGTTTTGGTCTTTTAGGGTTTTCAAGATCGGAACTTTAATCTTCAATAGCAATAGTTGTAGCACTGTTTCGGCTGCACAAAGACTTCTTTCAGGGTATTTCTAATACCATGTTATATTTTTAATGGCTATACAATATATATCAAACATTTATCATGATAATATCATAACCATAAGAAATGGATCACTGAAAGAAAGACAAATGCAGCAACACAAGAGAACACAAAGATTTTCCTCGGGGAAACCACAAGGGAGAAAACCCCGCAAAACTTCCTCAATATAGAATTTGACCAAGACAGTGTAAAACCCTAGCAACAAGAATAGTTTCTCATATTCCACAGTAGGCTCTCTCTCTCTCTCTCTCTCTCTCTCTCTCTCCAGTGCAATTCTTTAGTGTAAGATATGTGAGAATGAGAGAGGTGCCTCACCTATTTATATTCATTAGGTGAGTGCCTCAACTAACTAACTAGGTCGTCCAGGTTCCCTAATTAGGGCCGAAATAACTTGGGAGACTCAAAATACATTTTATATAATGCTTCTGTGGGTACTATTGCCCCAACTTATAATGGAGGGTTTACCTCGTGACTTTTACATGACCAATTACATCAAGGACATCTCTGAATGGAGGAATAACATCTCCAAAGGAGAGTACAACAACAGTACAATAGAATATATTCTGAAGTTACAATACTTTAACACAAAGGTCACCCATACAATATAAATGTAAAAGTGATTTCTTAACAAACCAAGGAAATGGGGAAAACCTCATGGGAACCCCCCCCCCCCCCCCCTCCCTCAAAATAAGCAAGAAAATCCAGGATCAAGCTTTCATACTAAGAGAAAAAAATTATTCTTGACTAAAAACTTTTGAAAATATTTCTACAATCTACATCTCTGTGGTGTAGTAATGCAATGTGATGGTTCTTGTGTACACTAGTTTCATGATACTGTGCATGTGAACTTATCCACCTTCCAATCCAATGACAGATAGGAGAATAAATGTTTCATTTGTCTCTTCTTTCTGGAGAAGAGTGGCATGATCCAATTTGTTATTTAGTGAGCAAAATTGTTGATCATACCTTACCATCATGTACCATCTCTCTGGGAGTTTGTAGCGCCTCTCTGGAAGAAGTGAATTTCCTTGACATAGCTCAAGGATCTCTTTTTGAAACTAAGATCTTGTTCTCCTCATATCGGATGACTCTCGAGTCATGTTCCCAGCTGCCTCAAAAACATTTTGAGCCCATTTAGGCCTAGGATTGGGAGTAGGGACTGGACAAGGATCTATATCTGATTGAACTTCATCTTCAATTCCATAAACTCATTCAACTTGGTCCTCTGCTTTGGATTCTGAATATGAAATGTTAATGGAAACATTATCATATACAAAATGTTCAGGTAGGATGAATTTACCTTCCCTTTCAAATGACAGTTGAGATGGAACTAGATCCGAGTATGGTAGAAAGTGTGAGAATTCATATGCCTTGAAGGCATGGTTTTCGACACCTTTCTCTATAAGCTTCCCAGTTGAGATATTCAAGATCTGCGTTAGTCGAGACCAAATACCATTCACTTTAGTGAGCCTGTACGAGTCATCTAGTATACAGACAACAGATTTGCTATTAAGGAGGGCACATAGAGTACATTCTTGAATAATACATGCTCTAACTTGATTGAAACCTTTCCTTCATCTTGTATTTGAGTGACATAACCCATGTGAATACTTGGACCATCAATAAGCTGTAATTAAGATAGTGATTCTTTGGATGCAACCATGTGATTGGAGGCTCTTGAATTGATGAGGAGGGAATGTGATTTTGAAAAAACAACCTTCAATGCATGGCATGTCTCATCATGATATTCAGTATTGTCTCCATAGTCAGTCTTCCTTGAGCCTTCGGGGATGTCAATATTGTGTTGCTTAAGGAGTTTTGACATCAGGTCTATGGTCTTCTTCATAGAATATTTCTCTGTATGGTTTCCTTTCTTACGGTAGGATCACTTTCCCTTGTCAAACCTATGATGTTTGTCCTTGTTAGAGCTCGATGCTTCATCTACTAGATCAAACTCTTCCTTAGGTTTGAATTCAATGGTCCTTTTATCTTTTCCTTTCTGCTTCCTCCTTGCTTGCACATTCTTTTCCTTGCCATCCAAGAGATCTTGATTTGGAGAGGCTCTGAGGGCTCCCATCTGTATCATCTTGTCTTATTCCTATATTAGAGAATCTGTGAAGGTATCAACGGATGGCATTCGCCAATTAGGAGTATTCAGTATCCTATAGTGAAAGGTAGATACAAACATTGAGAAATTTGGGACAATTTTGCTCATAATTGAGAGAACCAATTGCTCATCCTTCTTGTCAATCCCGCATTGATTACATTGCATGACTAGTGATTTGAATTTTGAGAAAAATAGTTGTGTAGTTTCGAATTTGTTAGGATGTAGTGCTATCTGCTCATTCTCCAGGATATGGCCCCTCAATTCATCTTGTTTTCCAAACAATAATTCAAGGTTCTCCCATATCTCTTTTGGTGTTCGCAATCCCTCAAGGTGAAAAAGCAACTCTTTGGATATGTGGATGCACATGAAGCCAAACTCTTCATCAAGCTTGTTCAGATACTTTGATTTTTCAAGATGTTGTCGCGGCTCAACCTCTCTTCCCATGGTGACCCTGTATAGGCCCTTGTTGCACAACACAATTTGCATATCATCCCCCCAATCATGGTAATTGAAGGGTGTGAAGATTATGGGTGTCAAAGTTGTTGAATTCTCCATATTATAGCTTCAATAAATAACTAATTCTTCAGAAAATATTCAATTTACCCGAAAAAACAATTCAAATTGAATCAAACCAATTCAAACATTCTCCACTTCGACATGCGCACCTTCTTTGGGTGCATCACACATGACTAGACTTCTTTGAACAGAATCCATAGGGAGAAAGACAAGAATACCAGGATTTGTGTGGAACCGAATTGCTTATAGTGCATCAATGGAAGTTTCTGAAGTTTGAAGATGGCCTGGATACCTACTCTGATACCATGTTTAATTTTGTGAAGTTGGATCCTGTAACATGAATGAAATCAAATGTGAAACAAGATTGCGGAAGAGAGAGAAGTAATACAATAAACTTTGATCAATAATTCATGGAAAATTAAACACACTTGAGACCAATAATTAGAAGAATAACATTACATCCATTAATCAGTATATTGTATGCAATACAATGGTGTTACAAATAGGATAATTCAAATTCATAAGATAGGATTAGAATCTACCAACCTAGATTGACTGCAAAGCTAACTGGGTGTGGAAAAATCACCACTAGAGATCACTAATGCAACTCCAGATCACTGAATCAGTTCACACCCAGTTAACTGATGTAGGTAGGTGTGAAAATGTGCCCTACTTCCATTAAGTCGTGAAAACTGGTGCTATGATGACTGAGAGTGAACTAACTGGAATCATAGCATAACTAAACATAACTGAACACCGACTAGGGTCAACTGCTGGAGACTGATGGTGGCACTCAGAGTGGGTTCCTAAATTATAGGGGTTGGTCCTTGGAGCTCCTAAACTCATGCAGACATGAACATTAAGTGGTAGGTGTTCCCCAACTGGGTTCCTCATGCACTAGTGAAGTGTCAATGACCTCCTAAGCTAGGAAAAGACAAATAGACTATGGTGGTCAAGGGAGGATTAATTAATAATCCTAACAATCACTTGTTATTGTCGATGGTGCTTGACAATTCTCTTCCAGAACATTGAAACATGAATTTTTTTCAATGGCATGGATGCTCCATTTTAAGGTAAGCATGGTGACCACAACAAATACACTTACGTGAACTACTTGAGTGCTCACAAAATCCTTAAAGATGCAATTTGGGAATCCATGGTATCCATGAACATTGAGACTAGTCAATGTGCCATATGTGGGAAGATATTATAATGATAAGCAATAAAGAATCTCTTAAAGTGAATTGGTATCCCTTAAAATTTGAATTGCTTCTATTCCTTTCCACAATTCTTCTAGATCGTCAAATAATGTCACTAAATAAACATCAATTGTATATGTAGTCACACTTTTCTTTCCTGGTATAATCAATGACAACGTCAAGAAAAATGGTTTGGTTTCTATCCATTGAGGCAAGTTATAATTTATCAAAAACACTGGTGAAGTTGACCATTTAGTACTCTGATCTGAAAAATGGTTCACCCCATATAGAGCTAAACCCAATCTTATATTACGAGGATCTTGGAAAAAGTCCAGCCATTTGTTGTTAAATTCCATCCACATCTTAAAATCAACCACATACAGTTGTTTCCATCGCTGCTCTTATTTTGGGCATGCCATTGCATAATATCAATAATGTCTTGACATCTATACAATATAAGTAATCGTGGGATTAGTGGAAAGTGGAAAAGAACCTTTTGGGGGGATAAATTTGATTTCAACCCTAGTCTATACCTCACTTCTTTGCATTTCATACATTCAGTCTCACTTGCATGATTTTTGCAAAACAATACACAACCATTCACACATGTGTGGATGTTCTCATACCCTAAGACTAGCTTAGTGATTTTCACTTTACATGCAGTCTATTTTGTTGGAAATGTGGAGTTAGGTGCTGAAAACCTATCTAACAATGCCAATAACCCATTAACACTCATTTTTCCAACCATGCACCATGTGCAAATTAAGAATTATAAGGAATGTTGTCAAATGACTTAACATGCAAGTAACATACATAGGTTTTGAAGCATCCTCCAATTTGTGCCAATCATCCTTGAAACCCCCATTCATCATTCTATCAACTTCAATCCCTTGATCTAAGATTGTTTCATCTTCATCTATGTTTGTTGCCTCTTTGTCTATGTTTAGTGCCCCTACATCTCTCATGCTTTGTAATGGTATCCTATCTCGATAACTATTTTGAGGCAAATGGCTTATACCACTATGACTGAATGTTAGCATATTCTCAAAAGTCACTTGTCTTATTTGCATCTTCCCACTATGAAAATTGTTACACTGACATGCATATTTCTCCAATCTCTTCTCATCAGTTATTCTCTCATCATGTGCATGGTATTCATTCGTTGACAAAACTGAGCATTGATTCATCTTCAATTTTCTACATTCAATTATGACATTGGTATGTAACTCTTACTTTAAACTCTTTTCAAATATCTCATATTGAATTGAAATATCATATCATAACCAATTCCTAGAGATAAAAAGGGAATTTTTCCACTTTCATTTGAAAAAGGTTTACTAGGTCACTATTTAGTAAGGAGGGTTCCAGTCATCAGACAATGTAATTACTTTGATCACCAATATTTATATTCTTAGCCCAAAAATGTCTCAAATATTGGTGCATGTAAGTTTATTATTTGTTAAATTAAGTTCCAATACAAGGCCTGGAATCCTTCCCAACTCTCTAAGAATACTACTAGAAAACTAGTTATGAGACAAAATCAGGTAAAATGGGTCCACTGAGAAAATTAAACGACAAATCCAACATATTAATATTTTCAAGGAAACAAATTTGTTGAGGAACATTACCAGTAAGAAGTTTTTCCTATAATTATAGCTAGACTACCATGCTACAATTCTCAATTTGCTCAGGAATGCTACTAGTCAAAAGTGTTCATTTATATGCTCTAAAGCTTAGAACTAAAATATGCTTCAAAGCATATGCCCACCAGATTTTTCCAACTTGCATGTGTGTGAACTATCGATGTTTTTATTCAATTCCCCCTGTAAAGACAATACATGGAACGTTCACCAACTTTGTGAGCAAATCTATGACAGACCTATAAATTTTCCTTTAAAATTCAACCAAGGCTAAATAATATATTTAATTTGTTACTAGAAACCACACATGAATTTCATTTACTAGTATTACAACGAAAATTAAATACTAAGAAACATCCACAACGTCACATAAAATAAAGACATAGTAGTTTGGGTATGGAAACCCCTAGATAAAACCCAAGATGGGAAAACTGGTGCAACAGTCAGATATGAAATTTATATTATGAATATATGGAACTTTTACAACCAATAGATAAATACACCCAACCTGACGAATTTAAACCTCTGCAGAAACACTGGAAAAATCTAGCAACCCAACACACTCCCAATGCAGTTGTACGACCCCCGCATCAATAATACAACCTCCTCTATGCAGTTGTATGGATTCATACGGTGTCGACTTCATCTTATACAAATTTCGTATGGTTGTATGGTTTCCTCCTATCGAATTGTACAAATTCCCTCTGCGTGATTATTCTTCTCCTCTTGTACCTAAGGAACTCCAATGACTTCTTGTCTCAAATGCCTAAGTGCTCCATGGTGTAAGTGTGTCATCCTCCTATGCCACAAATCACCCTAATTTTTTTTGTTGCTAACTAGATCCTTTACAGAATCAAAGTGTAGTTTGTACACCTTCCTACTTCGGATCCCAATCACCCGATCCAAACTCTTATCAGACCACTTGGGCCTGATGTGCACCCTATGGTCTCGAAATTTCACCTGAAATCCCTTGTCCTCCAAGGTGGAAATGGATATGAGGCTCTTATTCAACCCCAAAACATACAATACATCAGCAAAACTGAGGGGTTTTCCAAACTCCCTCTGAAATGAAACAGTTCCAACTCTGTGTGCTTGATACTACACATCATCACCCAACTCTATGTGGAGATTTAATCCACCCTCCTGCAAGTCCTTTAAGAATCTACTTTGTTTTTTTATATGACAAGATTCTCCATTTTCCACATACGAAACATTGTTGTGTGTGGTGCTTTCCATGGAAGCAATCAAGAAAAAATATTCATCGAAGTTCTTGTTGAATTCCTCCACCTCTACAGAACCTGCCATCTGGGTATTGATATTATTCTTCTTGTTTGGGCACTAGGAGGCAGACTATCCCTACTTGTGGCAGATAAAACAATTTACCTTGGATGTGTCAAGGTTCTTCTTACCACCCTTCTTCTTCTTTTCCTTACCCTTGCTCTTCCCTATCATGGTTAGAGCCTCCTCATCCATAATATGTGGGGCACTACTAGATGAGCTAGATCCTTGACCCATGCGAGTCTCCTCCTTCACAAAGTCATCCTACAATATCTGTCAATCAGGAAGCTTCTCCCTAGCCACAAAACCTTTGAGAAAGGTGTCCCATGGCTTAGAAAAGCCATTGAGGCCTATCTGAACTAGCTCCTCATCCTTAGTCTTAGAGCCAAAAACTCCAATCTTGTCTCTAATCTTTGTGAGCCTTGTGAGATAAGGCACCACTCCTTCTCCCTTGGTCATCTTGGTACTACGCATCCTCCCTTGCAGCACCATCTTCTGGTTCTCGTTCTTGCTCTAGTAAATACTTTCCAAATCCTTCTACATCTATGATGTGGCCTTCTTCCCAAATATATGAGGGACTATGTGGTCCTTCACTCCATCCAAGATGATCAACATGGCTCTGGAATCTATCTTCTTCCAAGCTACCAACTCTACCGAATCAGTGGGTGCAACCTTCATGGAGTCAATGTGCTCATTTGCATCACTGACATCCAGGATGCTTGTGATTCTTTCTTACCATGTAGGAAATTTCTTATCCCCCTGGATTCTATCCTCAAATATCAACTACACGACCATTTTGAATTGTACCATTCAAACCCTAGATATGATCTCTAGGTTTGTGTCTTCAATATATCTTCCCCTGATCTATTAATGTTGTTGCTAGTCTCTCATATTTAGCTCAACTTAGTTATGATACCATGTAAATTTTCCTCTAAAATTCAACTAGGGATAAACAATATATTTAATTTGCTATTGGAAACCACACATGAATTTCATTTACTACTATTGCAGCAGAAAGTAAAGAATGAGAAACATCCACAACATCGCATAAAATATAGACACAATATTTTGGGTATGGAAACCCCCAAATAAAACAAAAGATGGGAAAATTGATGCAATAGTCAGATAAGAAATTTATATTATGAAGATATGGAACTTTTACAACCAGCAAATAAATACACCCAACCTGGTGAATTTAAACCTCTGTAGAAACACTGGAAAAATACAGCAACCCAGCACAGTTGTACGACCCCTACATCAGTAATAAGACCTCATTTGTATAGGTGTATGGATTGGTACGAATTTGATGTCAACTAGTATGGATTCCGTACGGTTGTACGAATGCCTCATGTCGGCTGCTACGGCTTCCCTCTACGTGATCATGTACGGTCTAGCTCATCCTGGAACCTCGGTGAATCTGTCGGGTAGGTGCTCCTCCGTCTTCTTAGCAAATTCCTCCATCTAACTTCTCTTTATTTGTATCTCTCTTGTGTCTGTGTCCTCTCCACTAAATCTCCTTTTAACTCAATGGCTAAGAGAAAACCCTAACCCTCACTATCGATCAATGGATGTGATCCTCCAGTGACATCAATGGCCAAGATTAGATTAGCCATCATTTAAGTTTATTTCACTTTTCACTTTATAAAAGTGATTCCATTAAGTCAAAATCAAATTAGAATTAATTTATTTTCCTAAGTCTAAACTTAGGAAAATCACATTAAATACATGTGGCTTCCTATTTAATGTCTTCCTAGCATGCAAGGACACATGAAATGATAGAAGGCCTTCCTTGTTTCCACTTTCTAACAAGACCATCTATTAGTGCGACAAGTTGTCTCCTAACTGCTGGAGAGACAAGCCTAACACATATTAATTGGTTTAGATTAAGTGGTTGGGATGGCTGGTGTAAAGGGGTCAAGAGATTAATACACATAGAGAAGGCATAAGATCAACTGGAAACATTAGGCTATGCGAATAGGATTGGATAATTGTATTTAAGCAAGAAATATATCGGTGATGGCTCAAGTTCAAGGTTAATTGATAACATATGGAACAAACAGTTCATTCACACATTAGCTTACAGAACGATGTCAATAAAAACATCCCTAACATATAATCCTGAATATTAAATTATAACATGAGAATTCATAACAAAAACATGATTATGAATGATTTCATGACAATAATCAATTTAGACAAAACTTTATAGCATTAGATTGAAAGATAATTGAAACTTAGTTCAAAAAAGATAAAAAATCAACAAAGCTTCAAATTACAAGCCTCCAAAATACAATAAGCAGAGCATGTCTCAGACCTTCATAACATTTCTCTCGACACACCTACAGCTCTCAACCTCCAGCTGGAACCCCCACTATAGTAGATAGTGCTCTCCTATATAACTATTAGATTACATCGTATTTCGATCTATGAGTACAACTCGAATACTATTTTAGATAATACAATCTCTTTAAAATATCAAGAAAAAATCTCTCAAAAAAGGATCGAATGACAAATCAATTTTAGATCCATAATTTAAGGAGGACTTCAATATGTTTTAAATCTTTGATTTTCAAAACCTTGATGTCATTGCATATTTATGAAGGTAATTCATCAAATATGGAAACTTCAGAGGTATGTGGTTCTATTGGCTACACTGATGGCTTGAAAGGTTGGATTGGATTTCTCAAATATGTCATCAAATCTGAATTTGATTCATTGTTGACTGCTCAATTCATGCCTTGAAGGCTAGTATTTGCCTAGAAATATGGATCTCCAAGCTAGTTTTCTTCCAAATGTGTTCTGCCACCTACTTCAACATATTCTTAATGAAGTTCCATCTTATTTTTCTTCGATAAACTTTGTTGCTTTTCCATTTTATCTTCGTGGAAATATAGATATGGTTTTTAATTAATTTCATCCATTATTGAAGAATATCAGACAATATTTGAAATATGGAAGACGATCCCTTTTTTACCAAGTGCTCCTGCAAACTCTACAATGAAATATTAGTTAAATAACATGCTTGTCTCTAAAACATTTCCTTGATTGCACTCTCTTCTATCAGCATTGGATTCACTAATAATGCCTCTATTTCATTTATATATGGTTGTGTTGATTCAACATTTAACCTGGGGTAAGATACTTAGTGCTCGAGGTTTGAAAAACCAAAATTATAAAGAATATCTTTTGTAATTGTTTTGTTCAAATGCATCATCTTTTGTGAAACTTCTATGGGTAAAATATCTTCATCTTCTTCGGCATTCAATACCAATTGGAAATTTCAACCATGACTACCAAGTTCTCAACTTTAGAATGATCTTGAAAAACTGGTGAGGCACATTTAGAGTAACTTGTCTACTTCCACAAGTCCTTGTATCTCATACCCAATAAAATTAGCATCCAATGAATAAAACTGACAATCTGAGGTGAGAATCCTTCAAATATCTCAAGCTCTTTTGATCTTGGGAAATCTTGGGCATTTTGAATTTTTGAATTAGTTCAACACTCACATCAACTGTAACCCTCTCATTTCCACACTTATACAATTACTAAATCAACAAGACCAATGCTTGATATTGTCATGAATAATCAAAGGAATTTGGATACCTTCTCTGGTGTAGTTTCAATTGACACTTCAGCTTCTTTTTTGATGTGTCGTGGTTTCAAACTAATGAAAAAAACATGAACAACATAAACCACAATGCAGAAAGAAAGAATTCCCATGTTTGCAACCTTGGGAGTGTAATAGACTAGCACCAAAGCTTGAGAATCTAGCATTTTCAAGTCTCTTCTCCTTTGAGACTTCATCATGCCATTTAAAATCTTGTTGTTTAATTTAAATCGGGTTGTGCACTATATGCTCCATTATGAGCTCACACTTGGACCTCAGATGTGCATCGATCGTTTCATTAGTCATACCTCATGATGCATTTGAATACTTGTCATAACACCTAATACTTTGTTGGCACATTGATTTTAAAACCATGACATATATCCCACATCAATAAGAAGAAAATACAATTTATAATTTATATTGCCAAATGTTTTAAGGCTACACTGATGTGTTGTGCAAGGTAATGGATCTATGGGGTCTCTGTTGGCATACCTTGGAACTTGTGTGCTTGTGAACTTGACTCTCCAATGATCATTTGATATGATGAGTGAAGACTATCCTTTAAGAACTTGTGTTCTTGTGAACTTGACTCTCCAATGATCATTTGATATGATGAGTGAAGACTATCCTTTAAGAACTTGTGTGCTTGTGAACTTGACTCTCCAATGATCATTTGATATGATAAGTGAAGACTATCCTTTAGGGAAGGAATACGACTTCAAAAGGTAATATGATATGATAAGTGAACCTTTAGGGAAGGAATACAACTCTCCAATCATCACTTGATATGAGAAGTGAAGACTATCCTTTAGGGAAGGAATACGACTACAAAAGGTAATATGATATGATAAGTGAACCTTTAGGGAAGGAATACAACTCTCCAATGATCATTTGATATGATAAGTGAAGACTATCCTTTAGGGAAAGAATACTACTTCAAAAGGTAATATGATATGATAAGTGAACCTTTAGGGAAGGAATACAACTTCAAAAGGTAATATGATATGACAAGTGAAGACTATGGTTTAGGGGAGGAATACGACTTCACTTGTGTGCTTGTGAACTTGACTCTCTAATGATCAACACTTCAAAAGATAATATAATATGATGAAGGAATATGAATTCAAAAGTGAAGACTATCCTTTAGGGAAGGAATACACTTCAAAAGGTAATATGATATGATGAAGGAATATGGCTTCGAAAGGTAATATGATATGATAACTGAAGACTAAGGTTTAGGGAAGGAATACGACTTCACTTATGTGCTTGTGAACTTGACTCTCCAATGATCAACACTTCAAAAGATAATATAATATGATGAAGGAATATGAATTCAAAAGTGAATACCATCCTTTAGGGAAGGAATACACTTCAAAAGGTAATATGATATGATAACTGAAGACTAAGGTTTAGGGAAGGAATACGACTTCACTTGTGTGCTTGTGAACTTAACTCTCCAATGATCAACACTTCAAAATATAATATGATATGATGAAGGAATACGACTTCAAAAGGTGAAGACTATCCTTTAGGGAAGGAATACACTTCAAAAGGTAATATGATATGATAAGTGAAGACTATGGTTTAGTAGGAAGGAATACGACTTTAAAAGGTAATATGATATGATAAGTGAAGACTATGGTTTAAGAAGGAATACGGATTTAAAAGGTAATATGATATGATAAGTGAAGACTATGGTTTAGGGGAATGAATACGATATGATATGATGAAGGAATACAACTTCAAAAGGTAATATGATATGATAAGTGAAGACTATGGTTTAGAAAGGAATGTGACTTTAAAAAAGGTAATATGGGAATGAATACGATATGATATGATGAAGGAATACGACTTCAAAAGGTAATATGATATGATAAGTGAAGACTATGGTTTAGAAAGGAATGCGACTTTAAAAAAGGTAATATGATATGACAAATTTTTTTTACATGACAATACTTTTTAAACTTTTTAAAGAAATCCACGTGACATCTTGACTAAAAGCAATTTTTTTAAAAGTGAAAACAAAAACCTTTTAATCAAATAAATATAAAAATATTATTTTTAAAACTATATAAATAGTTTTAAAATAATTAAATTTTACATTTATTTTATATCATTGTATATATTTTGAATATTTGGTTTAGTTTTCAAGTGATTCTAACAATTTTGAAGGAGATCAAGAAATTTGAATTTTGAAATGCAAGGATAGATGATAGTACTTCACCAAGGAGATGGTTTGAGATGAAGAGGAACTGACCAAGCTAATAGGAACACGCAGGGCTTGGGAAAAAATATCATTGGATGTTTGAACTTTTGGTTGCACCACTTTTGAACCTTTTGGTCAACGTGCTGCCGAAAACTAAAATTTTGTTAGAGAATATTTTGGTACCAACACCATCTAAACCCAGTTGTATTATGCACTTCCATATTGTTGGTTTTGTAGTCTACTTCCATGTTGTTGGTTTTGTAATGCAAGTAGACTATATATCAAGCACAATGTGAGAAATTTTGCGTATAATCATTGGGTAAAAATGATAACTGCATAAGGAAGAAAGGTTTCAAGTGTAGGGAAAATTGGGACTAATCATTAGCCATGAATGAAAGGTTATTGAAATATTTGGAGGCTTGATGTTTTGGAAAATATATGGTGTGTTCCAACTCATTCTCCTTCTCCATGTTTCTAAATTCAATTTGTTGTTTGTCAAAGCCATCATATGACACATTTCGAAGTGGGAAGGTTTTTCTAAACCAATAGTTAATAATGACTATCCAATAATTAAGAATGAGAGGAACTAACACAGTTTCAAGGGAGAAACAATCTTTGAAGTATTTCCCTCTCATTACTAAGAATCCTAAGTAATGGTGTAACAATTAGCAACTCATTGTAGAACCAGTGAGAAGCAATTGATAAAAAGGAATTTTAAAAAATGTATTGTCTATACTAAGGGATACACTTGACAATCCATACTTTTACAATTATTTTGGTGTCATATTAAGTCAATATCAACATGTTTATTTGTGCTAATAGAAGTTGTTATCGGGTAGAATCTATAATCAATGTGGAGATTATAGTTGTGAGAAAATGGAAAACCAAGGTAATCTTTTAGTTTAGCCTCCCTAATATGGAAATAAATTGTTTTTCATATGTTGGATGCTGCATTTTTGGATATATATCCATTGTTTGTCTTTGTTAGTTTATTATGGGAATTCTCTTACCAATCTCTATTAGTTTATATCATCCTTGGTTAGTTACCAATAATTTTTTCGCAAAAGACAAGGATTTCCAAATCTCCAAACAAATCAATCTAGGGGTTGACCAACTTGATAGACACGGAAAAATAGATGAAGGGATATACCTAGAAAGTTCATTAATAGATTTTGTTCTTAAATTTACTCTTCTTTGTATTCCCATCCCTCTCGTAGATTACCTAAAAGTATTATTTATTTCTTGGAAAATAAGTCTGGTCATATGCTTGGGGATTACTCCCTCGTGAACTTTCTCACAATCATTGGAATGTATGATGTAAATATGTTGAACAAAATGGTCACACTGAGAGGGGGGTGAATCAGTGTGTGAGAAATTTAAACCTTTTTCACCTTCTATTAATCAATCAAAGTTTATCAAGCATTATGTCATCAACTTCCATAATCAACTAAATCAACTATGATCAATTAGAACAATAATCACATCATAAAGAGACACAAGAATATCTATAAGGTAAACTTTATTTGTCTGCAATGGAAGAATTCAATCTTCGCGATTACAATCAACACCAACTGATAAGAAGAGAACCAACTCTTATAATAAAACCTAGCCTAGTTTTCTTAGCTCCAACTAAGAAAGTGTTAAGGAATCCAATCCTCAAGTGAAATACTTAGCTTGCAAGTCTGATGTCACTCTGCCACTGCCCCAATCTCAACTCAATGGACCTCTCCTCATCATTTATACTCTTTACCTCTGCTCATCACTTATGCTCATCACCTCTGTTGATGTTCACATACATCTCATATTGTTGTTCATGTACAAAAATTCATGTAATGTTGTTCTCATGCATCATTGTACAAAGATCATGTATTGTTGTTCTCATGCATCATTGTATCATTGTACATATGTATCATTGTATCATTGTACAAATGAATCACTCTATCATTGTACATATACATCACTTCACTATACATTATCTATATTGTACTTTCATGTTTAACTTATCTACATTGTCACTTCTATCTCATCATTACAGTGCAACTTGATAATTTGTACATATCATCATGTGATATACCTCACTGAGTTTTATTATTGTGCATACCTTGACTTGTATCAATGTACCTCATTCATCAGTTGAGTGTGTCACTTGAATTTCTTTGACCAACCTTGGACTATGACTGATGTAAACACGTGACCTACTCCAACTTCAATATCGCTAGCTCCTTCAGGGCTTGGGACTATTGGTTTCCATAGTTTAGGGTTGTTTTACCACCTCAAATAACTCATAGTTAGGGTTGTCATACACTACAGTGTTTAGGTTGTCATATACTTCAATATTAGGATGTCATATACGTAAATATTAGGATTGTCATACACTTCAATATTAGGTTGTCATATACTTCAATATTAGGATTGTCATACACTTCAATATTAGGCTGTCATACACTTAAAACCTCACAAAGTTTTTGTTGCAACTTGCTAGTCATACCCCAGGAAATTGTAAGAATTTACACTTATGATTGGCCTATATACCTAGTTTGTTGCCACCAAAGTTTCTTCTCAACTGAGATTTCCTTCCATTGTTCACCAAAAAATCATAGTCATTTTTGCTTTATCCTTTAGCTGCCTAGGAATTTTTGCTAAGACCTGTGGATGCCTCAGTAAGGATCACCAAAGAGAAATTCAGAACTGTTTCAGCGAATTTGCCTCAATGACTGTATAAATCAGACTATTGTTTCCTTAGTTTGAATTTCCTTATCAAAATACACCCAAAAAGCATAGAGCTACATCACTAAATTCTTCTTGTCAAAATAAAGATGTTGAGTGGTTATTTATACTAGTTTTTTCATATATTTTTTGAGCCGAACTGTCATAAAATTAATTATTTAATTTTTGAATTTTATCTTTTATGGAGCCGACTTGTTTATGTTCTCTTTTTGCATTTTTTTATTTTATTTTAGACTAAGGTAAGCGCTTTGTGAGGGATAGGCTTAAACCATTTATGTCCACATGTTTTGACCATATTATTAATACCACTTCACCATTATTTATGCAACCATAAGGGATTTAATAGCATGCATGAGGGTTCAAACACAATGTCAAGTGGCTCAAGCATGGTTAGTTAACAATATTTTCCACATCATGCATATCCATGATCAACATGTACACCAAGCCACACAAGACTACCTTCAAGGTCCATCATGTCGTTAAGAATGTCCAAAAGGTCCTCCATATGTGTGGGTTCAATACCCAAGTCACCGCATGCAAGGGTGTGTTTCATCATGCCATCTAACCACAAGGGATACCATACATCATCGTCAACCTCCATATAGAGCTCCAAAGACTTCAAGGGCTTGAAGGACATCTTCAAGGGTATTATTTCATCAAGGTATTCATCAAGTGCAAGAAGTGGGCTTCAAGAACATCAAATGACACATACTAAGTGTGTGTGGGCTTCATGACCAACTTGTGGGTCCAAGAACTTCTTCAATGTTTCATAAGTGCATCGATGTTTCCTCAAGTGCTTCAAAAGCTTCTTCATCATACCGAGGGCATGTTCATGGGTTCCACAACATGTCAAGGAACATACAAGAATTTTGCAAAGGCAATCAAGTTCATCATCATCATAATCATAGAAAGGATCATATACAAGGGTTCCATGACCCCAACAAACCACAACATAGGTGGGTTCACAGACATAATCCTTCAAGTGCAACCAAGATCATCAAGTCATCAAGTAATAAGTATTTCCCATGAGAAAGGAGCATCAAGGTAATATCAACACTTCAAGAGCTCCACACACATATGAGCCACATCATTTTCAACAAATGACCACAAAATGGGTCATTTGTACCATTAAGTGCTCCAAAGGACACGCCATTTGTGAATGGGCTCCAATGCATTGGATGTGAGGGTACTAGGATTATCTATACCTATGTACTGCAAGAGGGACTTGGTGGAATCAATGACTACCTATGGGGCCACTATAAGTCCCATGTTGGCATCAATGACAATTCAATCAATAATCTTGTTGCAGCTGCAACTTTTTCCCAATTTTTTTAAAAATTTTGGACCCTCCTTTTAATTTTATCTTGCCTGGATTTATTTGGTTTCCTGAACTCTGTTTTTTCCCTCTGCTATAAATTTGGATTGTTTGAAGTTGAATTGAGGTAGACTGCTTTCCTCCATTTCGGAAGTTGAATGATTACCTTTTGTCTAGCTGATGCTTTTGACTATGGAACTTGAAGTTCTTGATTTGTGGATGATTTCCTTTATCGTTGTTGGAGATCAGTTGAACAATAAGTCAGGGCACTAGTTCTTTGTGCAGCCTCCGTTTCAGAAAATAAATAATGAATGACCCGATGGAAAGTCTTTTTTTCTGACGATGCGCGTTTATCTCTTTTGTTTTACTGTCGGCGTTTTTTGTTTTATCACTATCGGAGCATTAGTCTTCTAAGTCGCCGTTGTTTCGGAGGGTAGATGGCAAACGTTCCAACGGATAGTTCTTATCCTTGCCAATTTCATGGTTTATTGCTTTTCATTATTTTTTTTTCTCTTCACTATCGGAACGATTTATGACTAGTGATCGGAGGGCTAGTCCTTTACGTTGCCAACACGGCAGCAGCGTTGAGCTCACCATCACCGATACTTAGTCATTAAAGCTTTCGATCTTCGATGATTTTTTGTGATCCACAGAACTCATAGTCAATTGGTTATCCATCGTTGCGGCTACGTAGTGAACTATCCTGCCAATGCATTAGGCCTTCCACTCGCCGATGCCGATGTCTTTATTGAATAGTGGTTCTGATTTTCGATACGCGACTTCAGCGGAATTTAGTGCTTTATACTACCAACATTGCAGAAACTTTCAGCTTTGTCTCACTGATATTGTGGATTATCTTGTGTCTTGAGTCGCCGATCCGTAGTCTTTATAACCTCCGATCACCGAGGTTTTCATTTGATCGCGGAAGCCGTAGTCTGATTGTCTTTCGTCGTTGCGGCTCCTCAATGAACTGATCATCCAATGCTATAGTGCTTCCGCCCACCGAAGTGGATTGTATGCCCGATGCTTAGCGTTTATTGATTTCGACTGCTGGTAGGGTTTTCCCGCCATTTTTTGTTGTGCTTTTACTCTATTTTATGGGATGGCGGAGTTTTCCCATGGGTACTGGTCGAGTCAAGGTTTTTCTGAGATGAAGAGCGTAGTTTGGGGTTTGGTATTTTGAGGAGTGTCGGTTGCATTGTCTTGTTTCAGGCTTTCTTCGCAGGGTTTCGAGTTAGTTCAGATGCGGCCTGGTTTTAGATGAAGAGTCTGTTCTATCGGGATTGTGGTTTTAGTGGGACAACGGGCTTAGAGGATTTTCGGACCCATCTTGTAGTATTTTCTTTGCCTTATCATTTTTCTTTTCATGCATTAATATTGTTTATAGTTCATTTCACAGAATGCATGTATTGGTACAGTTTGTGTTACTTTGTTAAACACTAAATGGTCTAAAAATCTGCTATGTTCGTGACAGGGTGATTACTGCAAGTAACATATGTCAAAAGACAAAGCAGGAGGGAGGCAGCAAGGAAAGAAGAGGTTGAAGCATAAAGGAGCAGAGATAGAAAAAGGAAGGATAAAGTGAAGTTCTAAAAGGACTAGCGGATTCGATAGAAGCAGAGGCCTAGGCTTGGAAAAAGTTCATCAACGACCAAGCTGGTCTCTCTTTATAAAAGTGCTATTAAATTTTAGTTTAATGTAACGTATTGTACAGCACTCACTAAAAGACAAAATTGTGGATTTAAACGGTTGGGGAGCCCAAAGGTCACCGAAGGGCAACCCAAAGGTTTTGCGGTTTTGTATAAATATAGGAGAGTGAGATAGAGATTTGGACTTTTTCCCAGATAGATTTGTGAGAGTATGTTGTAAGAATAACTATTTCCTTTTGCAATAAAGAATTACAAGTTTCCTGTTGGAGAAAGCTTGGTGGAATTTTTTCAAATGTTGTGCAATGGATCTGTTGAATGTGAACTATTTCGTTTTCAGCTTGTGTCCATTAACTGTGAGATTGTTCTAACTCTTTGAACCTATGTTCTTGTTATGAATGCACTCTAGTTTATTCTATGAAATTTCCATTGTGAGTAATGAAGGCTTTTCATAAACAATAAGCTATCTTGTTGTTCATATATCTATTAAAGTTCATGTGTTTTGAAATAAGTAACAGCTATCTGTGATTTTTCTTAATGCATGCGCAGAAATACATTACTCATTGATAAATGATAATCTTGCTCCCTAGAGATAGGTTAGATAGTTAGTTTTAGTTCTTGTTGTGTGTGATTTAGATGCGAGAGAGTTAAGATGAGAGGTAAGAACCTGTGCATCACATTATGACCGCTCCTCATATTCTCTATCAATCTGCATTCTTAGATAGGCACTTGCACATCACACTTAAATTAAAAAAACTAAAATATACATGGTGGACCCGGCCATAACCGGTAAAACCTTTATTTTGTTACTTGACCTACGGTAGCCAGACCGTAAACTGGACGGATTCCCCATACCAAATAGTAACGGGCTAGTTGGGAACGTTTACTGGGGAGAATCCCTAACTGTTGTTACCTGTGAATTTCCAGGCCTCAATATTTTTTGGCACTAGAAGGAGGGCCTCCAGTGCATGGTTGGCCGAGGAAACCCATTTCCTCGAAATTATTCCACTGGTGACAGTTCTGAAAGCAGTTTGTTTCCCAATCCAACTCCGGAAGAAAAGGGTAAAGAGCATCTGTATTCTGTCGATAACGAAGTAGTTGATGATCTGAGAAGATTTACTAGGGCATATGTGAAGAATATTGGAGGATTACCAATTATTCATGTCTTACCCAGAAGAGAATATCGGAAGAAAGACCACCCTATATTTGAAGACGCAGTGTTGGTTGAAGATTTTGAAGAACTAGTAGAAACAGCCTTACAGAAAGTTGTTCAACCTCTGAATCAGTTGGACCTAGATACACCTTACTGCTCACCTGTTCATACCCCTATTCATTCACCACCTCATTCTCCACCCATAATCATGGCTAATGTAAACGCAAATCAGCCACCCAACCCACCAAATCCACCACTTGCTTGGAGGGCTAGGTCACCATTAAACCTAACACCTCCTTTGCATGATTTGCCTCAAGCTTTTGAGAAAATGTTGCCTAAGTTTGACCTAAGTGAAAATATTTTAGTAGATGATAATTTGAAAAGCTTTTACTTGGCTATAGAAGGACTACGAGCTGGAAAACATGAAGATGTATTATGTAGATTGTTTCCACATACCCTGAAACGAGCAGCAACTTCATGGTATTTTGCTCTGCCTGCAAATTCAATCACAAACTGGGACACATTTGAAAGGATATTTAGGAGTAAATATGTTGTCCAGAAAACTCATACAGCTCTAATGAAATGGTTATGTGCTTTAAAGAAAGAAAGAAAAGAAAAAGTGCATAGTTTCACTCAAAGTTTTGCTACTTATCTTTAAAAAAAATCTGCAGCTGATAAGCCATCTGATAAAGTTCTGATTGAATACTATACTTCAGCTCTAGGGCCTAAATTGGCCATGTTTTCCAAGATGTCAGTTAAGCCTACATTGTCAGAAACTTATGAAGAACTTGAGAAAGTAGAAGCTGAAAAAGAGAGCATAGAAGATTATCCTGAGCAGTCGAGAGAAAAAACTTTGGGTAAAAAAGATTTATTACTAACTAAGCCTAAGGATGAGCAATCACATGACTTTGAAGGAATGTTGAAAATGATGCAAAAGCTATCTAACAGAGTGATAGACTTGGAAAAAGAAAAGGAAGCTCATAAAGCATATAAGCCTTACTATAAAAGGAGAGAAGATAACAATCAATCTAAACCTCCTCCACACAGTCCTGCATCAATGAATTTAACTGAGGTAGGTATGGATAATTTTTGCACCTTTCATCAATAGCCTCATTCTGAAAAAAATTGTCCCTAATGGATAAATTCAATGACATTAGTAATGAATCAGCTATTGGATTCCAAACTAACAGAAGCTGATGAGGAAGAAAAAAATAAGCAACCCATAGAAAAACAAGAAGAGGATGCTCTGGTTTTATGGGACTATGTCTCGATGTTTGATACTGAAGAATAAGGTTATCTGAAATAGGAGGAGATATCAGAAACAAACGTGACAACAAGAAGTCAGGGTTTGATAAAAGAAGACAAGTCAGTACTCCCGAAAATTAAGAGACTTCAAGAGAATGTAAAGAAAATTCAGAAGAGCACCACAGCTGATAAAATACCTGAATTCACCATTACGAGTCAAAATACAAAGAAAATCAACATGTTTGTTAAGCCTGTTGAAGAGAAGATTGATAATGTAAAAAAGAATCTCAAAGAACATAAGATGGAGTATAATATTGTGGAAGATATTAAAAGGGCTCAGGCAAATATCTCACTGTTTGAAATGTGTAATGTGCCTCAGCAGAAAGAAAAATTGTTAAAAGCACTTGAAGTACCAGAGGAAAAGCTTCCCACTAACAACCAACCTGAAGAAGAAGAAATTGGTGAAGCAAGTGTGGGAGGTAAGTCTAAATACAAAACCCCACCATTTCTCCTAACTTTTGAAATTGTCAACCATAACGTGCACAATTGTTTAGTAGACTCAGGGGCATCAGTCAATGTTATGCCACTTTCAGTCTACAAGAAGATAAATGGACAACCTAAACCATCTACCTGGCAGGTTATTCAATTAGACAGAACAACTGTGAAGGTAATTGGGGAAATGGAGGATGTTCTGATTTGATTATCTTCAAATGAAAAGGTATGTCAGTTCATCGATATTGTAGTAGCAGACATACCTGAGGCTTATGGACTTGTTTTGAGTCTTGATTGGTCAACCAAGCTAAATGGATATTTTGCATCAGATTGGTCACATTTGTGGTTGCCTTATAAGGGAAGTCCCAATCAAATAAAATTATTAAGGGAGCCCCACATGAAGCACAATGTTACTCAGTTGGAGGGTAGGAATGAACCAGTGAATTCTGTATTGGGAAATTACTTCATTGAACTAGAACTGGGAAACTACCAAGCGGAAGAAGCCAGCAGTACACCAGACACCCAGCCTGATCTCCTTCAATTTTCACGGGCTGAAGAGATTGATTGTAAAATAATAGACTCAGTTTCAGATGTAGTTGTTGATTCGAGTACAGTAGAAGTAGATAGTTTTTGGACACTTTTTTTTATGGATCTAAAACATTGGAAGGATCAGGAGTCGGCTGTGTCCTGATTGGTCCAAGGAAAAATAAACATTTTCTTTCATGTAGATTAGAGTTTGAATGTACCAATAATATAGCCGAATATGAAGCATTAGTTCAGGGACTAAGAAAATCAATTGAATTAAAAGTAGAAAATCTGAAAGTGTATGGGGATTCTGAAATAATTGTAAAGCAAATTCGAAATCGGATACATTGCATTTCACCTCATTTAAAAGCTTACCAGAATGAAGTGTGGGATTTGCTTAAAAAAATTTATGCATTTAATATTGTATCCATTCCTAGACTAAAGAATGCAACAGTTGACTTGTTAGCTACCTAAGTTGCAAGGCTTGTACCTTCTAATAATAGATGTTCTATTGAATTACTTTTCAGGCCTTCGGTTCCAGACATGGTCACCAATTTATGGGGTTTTGATGATGATCAACAAATCCTGGAATGTTTGTCGAATGATGAGACTTTCAAAGGGGCAATTATCGATGATGAAGAACACCAAGCTAAGTTAAAATTCGACAACTTTATTCCTAAAGGGGTCAAGAACTTAGAGCAGATGTTTGATTTAGATAACAAGTTCAGAAGACCAGCAAATGTCAAGACTCATAGCTCGTCTTTACAATTCGAGCTGATAAATTTAGGAACTAAAGTTGAACCCAAATATGTAAATTTGGGAAAGTGTTGCTCTCCCAGTGAAAGAAATAAGTAAATTAGTTTGTTCAAACAGTACAAAGATGTGTTTGCCTAGACATATGAAGAGCTTAAAACATATGACACCAATATTATACAACATGTCATCCCTATTAGATCTGGAGTCAAGCCTTGTCAACATCCTTTGAGAAAAATGCATCCAAAACCGGAGCCTTTAATTCAGAGTGAAGTGAAAAAATTATTGGATGCCAAAATTATATTCAAAGTCAGACACTCGAAATGGGTTTCGAATTTGGTGCCAGTAAGGAAGAAATCTGGAGAAATCAGGCTATGTGTGGATTTCAGAAACCTAAATCGTGTTTCGAAAAAAGACAACTATCCAGTCCCACCCATGGAACAGATATTGCAGATGGTTTTGGGTTCTGAGTTATTTTCATTATTAGATGGATTCTCTGGCTATAATCAAGTGTTAGTAGCTGAAGAAGACAGACTTAAAACTACATTCAGGACAAGGTGGGGAACTTTTTCTTATAGAAGAATGCCCTTTGGACTCATAAATGCTGGAGCTACTTTCCAGAGGGCCATGGATATAGCTTTCCACGGTCTGATTGGCCGTAGTGTTGTGGTATATCTCGATGATATCACAATATTTTTGAAAAAGAGAGAAGAACACGCATTCCATCTAAAACAAATTTTTGAGCATTGTTGAAAATATGGTATCTCACTGAATCCCAGGAAATGTGTTTGCGGTTATAGAAGGAAAGCTACTGGGTCACGTTGTTTCTAAAAAAGGGGTCTCCATAGACCCAGAAAGGATTAAGGCCATCGAACAGATCCCTTTACCCCATAACAAAAAAGGTATGCAATCATTCATGGGGACAATTAATTTCGTGCGAAGGTTTGTATTGGATTTTGCTCAAATTGTCAAACCTTTGTAGCAAATGGTGAAACAAAGTGTACAATTCAAATGGACTGATGTGGAAAAGAATGCATTTGGTAAGATAAAGACATCTATTACACATGCACCATCTCTTAAAAGTCCAAATTTCAAAAAATATTTTATTTTGTACACTTTCGCGTCTGATGATTCATTGGCAGTGGTGCTTACACAAAAGGAAGACGGGGGAGATGAGTACCCCATATCATTTATGAGCACTAGTCTACAGGGAGCCAAATTGAATTACCCAGATGTGGATAAACAAGCTTATGCAGTCTTTAAAGCGGTAAAACAATTCGGGCCATACATACTTAAGAACCTGACTAAGGTAATAGTCCCACACCCAGTTGTAAGGTCTCCTTTTGTACAAAAGGAATTAGGAGAAATAAGAGGCAACTGGGTAACAGCTTTACAAGAATATGATCTCGAATTCAAACCAGCATCTATAGTAAAGGGGCAGGGATTGTGCAAACTAATGGCTGAAGGTAAAGACAATGAAGAAAACAATTGGGACAGTGAAGCTGAGTTACATATGATGGATGTATGTCCTCTTTTCACAGCTCCAGATTCCTGGTACCGAGACCTTGTTCATTACCTTCAGGAAGGATTGATGCCAGAACATTGGAATTCCAAACAACAAAGAGCATTGTGCCTTAAATCAGCTTCATATTAGATCATTGATGGAATATTATTCAGAAAGAATTATGATGGAGTTCTTCTCATATGCCTAGAGAAAGAAGATGCAAAGAAGGTCATAACAGAGTTACATGATTGGCTTGCGGGAGGTCATTTTTCCAGAGATACGACAGCCCATAAGATTCTCAGAGCTGGATACTATTGGCCCACATTGTTCAAGGATGTGCATCCCCATGTCAGAAAGTGTGATATCTGCCAGAGGTGTGGGGGAAGACAAGCCAAAGCAGCAAGACCATTGAAGCCTGTGATGATAACAGAACCATTCGAGCAATGGGGGATAGATATCATTGGAGAGATAAAACAAAATTCTTCCTTGCAACACAAATACATTTTGATGGCAACTTACTACTTCACTAGATGGGTCAAGGCCATTCTGTTACGTAAAGTGAATGAAGATGCGGTCATGGATTTCTTGCAAGATCATATTATGACCAGGTTTGGGGCTCCAATTTCCCTAGTTTTTTATAATGCTACTTATTTTTCTTCTATTAGATTAACTGCATTTGCTCATGAAAGAGGAATCAAGTTGCATTATTCTACAAACTATTACCCACAAGGAAATGGTTTGACAGAATCTACAAACAAGAATCTGATTAGAATCTTAAAGAAAACTATGATAGAAAACTAGAGAAGTTGTCATTTAGCATTACTGAATCCTCTTTGGGCTGATAAAGTCACACCCAAGAATTCCTTTGGTGTGTCACCGTATACCCTCGTTTATGGAAAACAAGTTATTCTTCCTCCCAACATTATGCTACCATCTTCCATAATAGTTCAGGAGTCTAGAGGTACAGACAATGAAATCCTACAGTTTAGAATCTATAATCTTTTGAAGGTGGAAGAGTCTAGGTCCAAAGCCAGAGAACGATTTAAGCATCACTGGGAAGTAATGAAACGATGGTTTGATAAGCACAAAGCTGGAAAAAAGGAATTTGAAGTGGGAGATCTGGTTCTTTAGTGGGATCACCCGCATGATGAAAAGGGGAAGCACACAAAGTTTCAACAGTTATGGGTAGGCCCTTTTCAGATTGTGGCAAAGCTTGGCCCCTCAACCTACAAGTTGCAAGATTTACAGGGGTGGGAAGAGAACTTACCAGTTAACGGTTTAGTTCTCAAATCTTATTTTTCCTAATTTTTGTTTTATTTTGTACATAAATAAACTGATTTGGTTGTTTATTTTTTATTTATTTTATTTTTGTTTGTTTCAGTTAGATTTTGATTTATTTCAATAAAAGAAGCAAACTTTTGGTTGCATGGAGAGCATCAGAATTCTGGATTAACTAAAATCCTTGATTATAAGACTGTGTATTATTGATTTATCTGAAAGAATTCTTCTAGTTTAGCAGTTTTCCTAAATGGCTATGAACACATTGAAGTCCTACTTAATCCTTGTAAAATAACTCAGGATCGAAAGGGTTAGAATACTATTTTGGGGCTCCATCCATCTCACATTTAAAAATGTCTTAGGGGGTGACAGCAAAAGACCCATGGAAAGGAAGCAGGGTAAACAGTATATTATATATAAATGATCCCATGCCAAGAATTGAAAGCCAAAAGGAAAATAAGAGTAAAAAATCTCTTAAGAAAGCAATATGTATCAAAACAAAGTACTAAACCATATGAGTACAAAGTTGCCAAAGTTCTTCTCCGTCCGTGAGCTGAAAATTAAATACATCTCTCACACAAAAGGACACTATGGATAGAGGAGCTTGAATAAAAATTTGGAAAGAAAGGCATGCAGGAGGACTCAAAAAGGACAAAAAGGTCCAAAAGCACAAACGTGCAAAATGGCATGGGAATGAGGAACAAATGAATATTTATGTTTACCATATGTTACAATCCTATGGTGTCCAAGCTGGGAGCTACCCGGAGACAGAGGTAAAAAATTGAAACTCATATTCCTAGCCTCAAAAGAGTTATCTTGACTTTGAAATCTTGGTTTCCATTTTCCTAAATTGGACTATCATCAATTATTAAAAGTACATACATTTGCCATTTGAGAAATCCAGACATCTAGAAGAATTCAACATGTTGGTTTTATTGTCAAACAGTCGGTTACTTAAGGAAGAAATTGTCCATAGATCTGGGTTCACCAGGTAGTCGCCACTTGTTACAGTTGCAACTTTTTCCCAAATTTTTAAAAAAATTTGGACCCTCCTTTTAATTTTATCTTGCCTGGATTTATTTGGTTTCCTGAACTCTGTTTTTTCCCTCTGCTATAAATTTGGATTGTTTGAAGTTGAATTGAGGTAGAATACTTTCCTCCATTTCGGAAGTTGAATGATTACCTTTTGTCCAGCTGATGCTTTTAACTGTGGAACTTGAAGTTCTTGATTTGTGGATGATTTCCTTTATCATTGTCGGAGGTGAGTTGAACAATAAGTCGGGGCACTAGTTCTCTGTGCAGCCTCCGTTTTGGAAAATAAATAATGAATGACCCGATGGAAAGTCCTGTTTTTCGCCGATGTGCGTTTATCTCTTTTGTTTTACTGTCGGTGTTTTTTGTTTTATCACTATCGGAGCATTAGTCTTCTAAGTCGTTGCCGTTTCGAAGGGCAGATGGCAAACGTTTCGACGGATAGTTCTTATCCTTGCCGATTCTGTGGTTTATTTCTTTTCATTATTTTTGTTTTCTTTTCACTATTGGAACAGTTTATGACTATTTATCATAGGGCTAGTCCTTTGTGTTGTCGACATGGCAGCAGCATTGAGCTCACCATCGTCGATACTTAGTCATTAAAGCTTTTGATTGCCGATGATTTTTTGTGATCCACAAAACTCACAGTCAATTGGTTATCCGTCGTTGCAGCTACATAGTGAACTATCCTGCCAATGAATTAGTCCTTCCACTCACCGATGCCAATGTGTTTCTTGAATAGTGGTTTCGATTTCTGATACGTGACTTAGGCGGAATTTAGTTATTTATACCACCGACATTGCAGAAACTTTCAGCTTTGTCTCGCCGATATTGCGGATTATCTTGTGTCTTGAGTTGTCGATACGTAGTCTTTATAACCTCTGATCACCGAGGTTTTCATTTGATCGCGGAAGCCGTAGTCTGATTGTCTTCCACCGTTGCGGCTCCTCAGTGAACTGATCATCCGATGATATAGTGCTTCCGCCCGTCGAAGTGGATTACCTACCCGATGCTTAGTGTTTATTGCTTCCGACTGTTGGTAGGGTTTTCCCACCATTTTTTGTTGTGCTTTTACTCTATTTTATGGGATGGCGGAGTTTTCCTGTGGGTACTAGTCGAGTCAAGGTTTTTTTGAGATGAAGAGCGCAGTTTGGGGTTTGGTATTTTGAGGAGTGTCGGTTGCATTGTCTTGGTTCATGCTTTCTTGGTAATGTTTCGAGTTAGTTCAGATGCGGCTTGGTTTTAGATGAAGAGTTTGTTCTATCGGGATTGTGGTTTTAGTGGGACAGCGGGCTTAGAGGATTTTCGGACACAGCTTGCAGGATTTTCTTTACCTTATCATTTTTCCTTTCATGCATTAATATTTTTTATAATTCATTTCACAGAATGCATGTATTGGTACAGTTTGTGTTACTTTGTTAAACATTAAATGGTCTAAAAATATGCTATGTTCATGACAGGGTGATTACTGCAAGTAAGATATGTCTAAAAGATAAAGCAGAAGGGAGGCAACAAGGAAAGAAGAGGTTGAAGCATAAAGGAGAAGAGATAGAAAAAGGAAGGATAAAGTGAAGTTATAAAAGGACCAGCGGATTCGATAACAGCAGAGGCCCAGGCTTGGGAAAATTTCATCAACGACCAAGCTGGTCTCTCTTTATAAAAGTGCTATTAAATTTTAGTTTAATGTAACGTATTGTACAACACTCACTAAAAGACAAAATTGTGGATTTAAACAGTTGGGGAGCCCAAAGGTCACCGGAGGGCAACCCAAAGGTTTTGCGATTTTGTATAAATATAGGAGAGTGAGATAGAGATTTGGACTTTTTCCCAGATAGATTTGTGAGAGTATTTTGTAAGAAGAACTATTTCCTTTTGCAATAAAGAATTACAAGTTTCCTGTTGGAGAAAACTTGGTGGAATTTTTTCAAATGTTGTGCTATGGATCTGTTGAATATGAACTATTTCATTTTCAGTTTTTGTCCATTAACTATGAGATCATTCTAACTCTTTGAACCTAATTTCCTTGTTATGAATGCACTCTAGTTTATTCTATGAAATTTCCACTGTGAGTAATGAAGGCTTTTCATAAACAATAAGCTATCTTGTTGTTCATATATCTATTAATGTTCATGTGTTTTGAAATAAGTAACAGCTATCTGTTATTTTTCTTAATGCATGCACAGAAATACATTACTCATTGATAAATGATAATCTTGCTCCCTAGGGATAGGTTAGATAGTTAGTTTTAGTTCTTGCTGTGTGTGATTTAGATGCGAGAGAGTTAAGACGAGAGGTAAGAACCTGTGCATCACATTGTGACAGCTCCTCGTATTCTCTATCAATCTGCATTCTTAGATAGGCACTTGCACATCATACTTAAATTCAAAAAACTAAAATACACACGGTGGACCGGGCCGTAACCGGTAAAACCTTTATTTTGTTACTTGACCTATGGTAGCTGGACCGTAAACCGAACGGATTCCCCATACCAAACAGTAACGGGCTATTTGGGAACGTTTACTGGGGAGAATCCATAACTATTGTTACCTGCGAATTTCTAGGCCTCAACAAATCTCCCCCTTTTTCATTGATGAAAACAACTCATGCTCCCCCTGCGAGCATGCTCCCCTTTTGTCTTCATCTATCCCCCTTTGGCATCAATGGAAAAGAGTGACCACATATATGCATCTGAAGGTACTGATCACTTTTCTCCCTGTCAACATGCACAATTCTAGGACATGTCTATATGCTTGGAGTATCCATACTTTCTCCTTTGAGTTCATCTTCCAGCCTTATGAACTCAAGGTGTGCTAAGGTATTTGAGATACCTTAAGATTGGCTTGCCATATGGAATCCATTCTCTCTATACTGATCAACCTCTCTTATATGTAACTGCTGGATCTTCTTCATCCATACTTGCTTCTTGGTATTTATCTTTTCATCATTTGTTCCTTCATCATTATTGTATTTTCTTGTTGAGTTGTATTAGAAACTTCCCATGGATTGTTTCCATGTATTCCAACAGTCTTAAGCTTTGTACCCAAATCCACTGCAACTATAACACCTCATAGTATGACAATATGCATCAATGTGCCCAACATAGTTGCATGTCCAGCACCTAACTGAGTTGTTAGAGATTCCAACACTTATTTGATCAACTTCATTCTTCCATACCTGAGAGTGTCCTTAATTGTGGGCCTTTGTCTTCTAAGCTTCAAATGTTTCTACATTGGGATTCTTCCGAGGTTCACTGGTTCTTGTCATTGATGTGTATGAAGGACTCCTCCTCGGTTGACTTCTTTGACTTTCACATTCCTTGGCTTTGTGACCAAAAACACTACATATGTAGCATCTCAATGTGTAACAAGTAGCAACAATATGTCCATATTGGTTACATGTCCAGCATCTAACTTTGTCATTTGCACTTCCAGCTCTTCTTCTTCTGTAGAGTCTACAATCCATAGCCTTATGACCAAGTTTAGAACAAGAAAAACAATAACCATTAAATCCATTTTCATACATGGGTCCTTGGTTCCATCTTGAAGTTGTTTCTTTTCTGAGCTTGCTTTGAGGAATAGTCCTAACTCCTTGATGCATTCTTGAACTTCCAAAGTATTTGTTGTCATGTGCAGTTGCATGGGGAGCATCTTTGGATGATGATGGACCTACTTCTGGATTATTGGGAGACCAAGTGCCATCTTCATATTTTTCTCTTTCCTTCTTGTAACCAAGGCCCAACTTGTCAAATGGAGATCATTGGTAATGCAAGATCTTATCTAGGATACATGAAATGTCCTTGAACTTGACAAAGGTATCAGTATTTTCACCTTTCTTCCTAATACCAACTACCTCCATCTTCAGCTTTTGGATTGTCTGCTCCTTTTCTTCGAACTTATTCTTCAATATTTCTTCTATCCTCTTGGCTTCCTCCACCTAAGTCTTCAAATCAAGATTCGTATTTCTAGTTTCTTCAAGCTCTTCTAAGTCTTCACTAGATTCTTCGTGTTCTTCCTTTTGACTGATCAATTTCATCTTTAGTTGTTCAAATTCAACATTCTTGTCTTTCAGTTGATCCCACAACTCTTCATCCTTATGTTTGAGATTTACAAGCAATGCTCTCATTGTCATGGTCTTCTGCTTATATTCATTCAAAGAATCCAACATTATCCTTTTGAACCTTGTGAATTTACTACGGTTCAGATTTATTGTGTTCAAGACCCAATTGGCTCTGAGATTAATATTCAACAAAGTGAGATGTATCTCTTGTGCATATTTTGATAGATATTCATCATCTTCTGCAAGAATCTCCTCAATTTCATCACACATGCTATCATTACAATCAAAAGAATCCATACCTTTACTAGAGTCCACTTCTTGCTTTTTTTCTTCTTTATTTACCTCTTCCCGAGGCTTGTCTTATGATTCCTGGTATGTCTTTTCAGTGTCTAGTCTTCCCTTTTGATACTCACTTTCCAACTTGAACCAAATATATTTAGTTGAAGTGTAATCCACTACACTTTCTTTCACCAAGCTATGAACTCCATCCATGAGGAACTTCAAGGCTGTAACATTGTCCTTCTTTGCTTCTTTATGTATAGTTTCCTTGCCCTTCTTATTGGATGGAGTGGGTGGATTGATCACAATCTCCCAAACACAAAAATTCTTCAGATATGCCTTCATCTTGCTCCTTCATCTGAAGTAATCTATCACATCAAATGCAAGTACGTCATGTTGGAATATTGGACAATACTAAGAGGGGGGGTGAATCAGTATTGATAACTTTTAACAATTTAAACAACTTTTAAATTATTCATTAACACACATTATCAATAAGAACACAAATTTATTGTGGAATCCCAATTGGGTAAACCACCAATACTTTATATTACTACAAAATTGTATTTACAAATAGTTTCTTCCTACTTCTATAGACAAGGATGGTACTACACCCTATTTACCAGCAACTACTAGAAGGAGGCTACGACCCCCTGGTTTTATCAGCTATGACACCTTTTTTACTAGCTACTACCCCCTGTAGGCATGTTTCCTTCCCTAGTGCCACCGTGCCACCCTAATATAATAATTTGATATCTGACTCTAGTTCAATCGATTGCCAATTGAATGTACAGAGACAATTTCTTTCGAACCGCACTTTGTCTATAAATACCCTCTAACATGTCTTATGTGAATGCATCTCTTCACCGTTGTGCCTTTTCATTCTTAGATCGTGCCTCTTCATGAAAAACTCAATTCTTCACTTTAACAATTCTTTAACTCTATTTAGGTTTATAAGTCATACCTTTCCGCAACAAAATATTACCAAAATTTGCCTCTCCGCAATGATAATTGTTCACCATAAATTCTTCTGAATTTGCCTTTTTTCGCAATGATATTTCCGCAACAAAAATCCTTCCACAATTTCCTTTCTGCAACAAATCCTTTCCGCAACCATCCCGAGTCATTGATCGATTGTGGACTCTTTCTTGTCCATCGATATGATATTGGATTGCAGATTGCAGATACATGTTTTAACTTTTATCAACGAGTCCTTCCACAATTTCCTTTTTGCACTGTTGATTGCTTGTAGTCTCTTCTCTGGCCGTTGATCTGAGATCATATGCAGATTGTAGTTTTTTCGAACTTTTTGAAATTACTTCCGTAATTTGCTTTCCGCAAGATCTCTTCTGTGTCGTCGATCTCATGCAGACTCTTTCATGATCGTCAATCTTAGATCAGATGCGGATTGCAGGTTTTCCAAATTTCTTGAAAATGCTTTCACAATTTCCTTTCTGCAATCTTTCTTCTATACCGTCGATCTCTTACGGAGTATTTCCTGTTCATTGATCTTTTGGATTGCGGGTTCATAAAAACTCAAATGTTACTGCCACAATTTCTCTTCCGCATCGTCGATCTCTTGTGGATTCTTTCCTAACCATCGATCTTCATATTGCGGATTACGGAATGCGAAATCACACTTTCATATTTTGAACCTCTGCAATTTTCTTCTGCAACCTTGTTTCCGCATTTCTTCTGAACCATCGATTTCCTTGCGGGTTCACTCCTAACCGTTGATCTACAATCAAATGTGGATTTTGTGAATCTTCATTTTTCTTGTGCAAAAATCATTCACCACCGTCAATTTTCTCAAAATTGGCTTCCGCAATTTCTCTCGACTGATCTGGGTCGTCGATTTCTTTGTGGGCTCACTCTAAACCATCGATCTACGATTAAATACGAAATGTGCTATAATGTTGTGAATCGCTCTACAACCGTAGATATTCTGTGGACTTTATTATAACCGTCAGATATGTTCAATGTCGCCTCTTCCAAAAGGTAGGGAGCCTGATAGGTCATCTCAGGCTCTAGGCCGGTGACTTCTCATGGATTCCAAGCACCTAGAGCCCACGCAATACATTTTCTTTGCACGTCGAATAACCATAGTGAGGGCAGTGCATATAAACACATACAAACTCAACTGCACTGTCAATGTGGGATAAATCAGAATCATCGAATCAATATGCATTGTTGATCACCAGATCGGATGGTTGTTGAGTCTTTGTAATGAATTATGTTTCAAGTCCTCATCTCCTCTAATTCTTGCATCGATCGACCTCTAGTCCTTGAGCTACTATCTATTGTAGATCCTCATCTCCTCTGCCTCTTGTATCAATTCGACCGCTACTCATCGAACTACCATCCGAATTTGTAATTCCTTTGTCTTACACTGATTTTTCTCTGCCGTCATGTTTGTTGATTATTCCTTTGTCATTGTTGAACTCTTTTGGCATCAATTGACAATTGTTTTCAACATTCTCCCCCTTTGGCATTGATGGAAACATTTTCTCTTGGTCAATTTTCTCCCCCTTTGACAGCAATGACAAAGGCTTCCTTCTGACAAATCCCCATGTCATCATATATCCCCCTAAGATTATGCTTCTACTTCTACACCTATTGTAAGGAGATTACTCCCAATTTCCATCTAAGATTCTCAAAAGCTTCCTCGGGTAGTGGCTTGGTAAAGATATCAGTAATCTATTCGTTTGTTTCAACATATTCTAGTTTGACAACCTTCTGGGATACTTGTTCTCTTAGGAAGTGATACTTTATTGGTATGGGCTTTGTCTTGGTGTGCATGAAAATATTTTTGACATATTTATGGCACTGGTATTATCACAATTTATTACTATTGGGTGCTCATACTTGACAAGTAAGTCTTATAGTGTCTGCTTCATCCAAATGACTTGAGTGCAACATGACACAACAATAATGTATTCAACTTCTGTTGTGGAGAGTGAAATGGAGGATTGTTTCTTTATTGACCAAGATACTAAACAATTTCCCAAGAACAATGTTGTTCCTCTCGCGCTTTTTCGACCATCAACACTTCCTGCCCAATCCACATCAGTAAATTATTTCAAGATAAAGTATTGATTTTTTGGGTACCATAACCCATACTCCATTCTACCTTTCAAATATTTGAAGATTATTTTTACTGTTGTTACATGTGTTTCTTTGGGGCTTGACTGGAACCTAAAAACCATACCTACAACTTGCATCACATCTGGTCTTGTAGCTGTCACATATAACAGGATTCCTATCATGGATCTATACATGGTATGATCCACTTCCAAAGACTCATCATCCTTACTTAATTTACAACTTGTGACCATAGGAGTACTAACACATTTGGAGTCTTCCATCTTAAACCTATTAAACATGTATTTGATGAACTTAGTATGAGAGATAAAGATTCATTTGTTGTTTGATAAACTTGTAATCCCAAAAATAATGTTAGTTCATCCAACATTGACATTTTGAATTCCTTCTTCATTTCAGAAGCAAAATTTACACTTAGTATTTGTAAATTGCTTCCAAATATGATGTCATCTACATTAACAACAACAATGATCATATTTTCATCTTCGAATTTTAAGTAGATATTACTTTCAATGTCCTCTCTCTTAAATCCTTGTTGCTTTAAGTAGTTTTCCAACCTTGAAAACCATGCCCTTAGAGCTTGTTTGAGGCCATAGAGTTCCTTTTCCAATTTACAAACATAGTCTTTGTTTTCTGATAAGAGAAAACATTCAGGTTGTTCAATATAAACCTCTTCTTCGAGTTTTCCATTCAGAAATGTAGACTTGACATCCATTTTATATACTTTAAAAATTTTATGGCATGAAAGTGCTAAAAATATTCTGATTGCTTCAAGTATTTCTATAGGGGAATAAGTTTCTTCAAAATCAATCCCTTCCACTTGAGCATACCCTTTACATACTAATATTACCTTGTTCCTTATCACTTGACCATCTTGATTGAATTGGTTCTTGAAAACCCATTTGGTCCCTATAATATTTTTGTCTTTGGGTCTTGGGACAAGTTCCCAGGTTTCGTTCTTCTCAATCTGATCCCATTCTTCATTCATGGCTTTGATCCATTCATCATTCTTGTTGGCTTCTATAAAATTATTAGGCTCCACTACTGAGAGTAGGGCTTGTGCATTAAATAGTAGTTGTCTCCTTATACTGACTCCAACATCTTTTTCACCGATGATCTGTGTCTCAGGATGATCCTTTTGTACTCTTCTAGATGGATTTTTTGTATCAGATCTTGGAGAATCTTCTTGACTTTCCTAAGTGTCTTCCTCCTCTAATTATTCTTCTTCATCATGAATACTTTCATCTTTTTGTACATCTTCATTTTATTCATCATTTGTACTTATATGGGTGAATACATGAATATATCAGTTACTAGAAATTTTTCAGTACACTATAGTTAGGTACAACATATATAAAAATAGATGCTATAAATAAATATTAAAAATAGATGCTATAAATATATACAAAATAAATGTTTTATAATATGATTCAGATTCCATGGAGAATCAGATTTAATTGTAAATAATCTTCCATGATGTTCAAATGATAATATTAATTTGTACATTGAATTCTAAAACAGTCGCTAGGCATAGCTATTAGAAATTATACATATATCACCAATGACACACCAATTGCTTTCTAGGAACAAGAAGCGGATAGATTTTGACATATTTCTACAAACATACCAAGTTATACATAACGTGCATGTACATAGATTGCTAGGAATGTTGACATATTTTATTTTGTGTTGGGGATGGAGTTGTTGTGTATGTGCAATAGTGGGACGATGGATGTATATGATAGGGAAAATGTCCTAGGAGATATTAGGAATGAATATGGAATATCCTTTCCAGATATAAAACCATGAATGACTCAATAAGGATTTGGTTGTAAAATGTATCAAGGAAAACTCAAGGAAGAGAGATGTATCTATAACAGAATGGGAGTGCAATATGTCTCCTAAAGACATCTTTTTATCTTCGAAATATTTTCGGAAAACTTTTGTTTTAGGATATGAATCATCATGAATATGAAAACCCACTTTGAAACAATACCGCTTTAGGTGTTCACCTAACTTATCTCTTATTATAAATCAAACTAACTTCCCATGAATCTATACGATTTTGAAAAAAATTGTTTGTCAACCTTAAAAGTCAATCAAATTAGAGTTTTCTAATCACTAACTAGAATTTTGGGTCAAAAAACAACTACAAAAACTTTATTTGTGCTGAATCATAAAGTTCAAATCTAGGACATTTCTCAAAATTTTCATATTCCATCCTACATTAAGGACATAGAAACAATAGAATGGAGAATATCAAGCTTGAAGTTGTCCTTTTAGAATATTTTAAAAAAGAGTTGACCCACAATCTATCGACACTTTGTGATAATATCAAAGAAGCAACGGATGGACTAAACCATATTAGTGGTGGAAGTAAACAAGAAGTGATGAAAGAAGAAGAAATAAAGATGATAGGTGAAACAAAAACGAAAAATGGAAAGTCAATGAAATAAGAGAAAATACATCATTATCAAGATCTTCTAAATGGTCCAAAAGGATGTAAGTGAATGAGAATGTATTTATCATCTGATCAACCTAAGGAGTGCACAAAACTAAGATTTTGAAAGGCATCTAGTTCATGTTGCACAAGTGTATAAAAAACCATATTAATACAAAACTCATAAAGGGTTTCTATTGTGCTCTCTATTGCTCTCCTTCTGTGTTGTTCAAAATGGTGGGCTCCAACTACATCTCCTATCACCTTCACTCAACCTACAATGAATTTAAATACACTCACCAATTTTGCAGCCAAAAAGGTTAATCAACACAAATATGGGCCTTCTTCCCACTTGATCGAACAATCTGAAGATGTCCCACATCTATTGATGCCTCATTTTGATTTGAATACTTGTTAAGGGCTTCCAATGTGAACTCTAATCCAAAATCAAACTTCACTTCATCATCACAGCTGGAAATTACATTTTACATAAAATTATGGTTAAGGCATTCCTATTGAAGTTTCTAGTTGTGGATTTGAACCCTTGGAGACCATATTTGCAAATTGGATTAGAAGAGTTTACAATAATTTTATCATAGGTTCCATCTTTGCATTCCCACCTATTCCCATTTCCAACAGCTGACCCTTGGAAAAAAAACACTAAGACCTTCCACATTACACATTTATTTGAGGGAAACAATATTGTATTGAATTTTTTAGAGTCTTTGAGCAATCTGAGAGTAAGAAAGTAAAAGTACTTATATTTTAGCGAGAGAAACCTAGTAATCTTAATATTATATCAACTCCTTCAATCTATCCGCTACTAAGATGTAGCCTTCATGATTAATGTAATAGAGATCATCTCTTATGTAAGTCAAAATCAACAGGACCCTATACATAATGACTATTCTTCAAGAGGCATAATATTAATTACCCGACAGTAGCGTGAATCATGAATCACAATGAATATTTCCATGAAGAAATCATCTTGAAGGTTTGTTTATAATGACAAAGCTACGCTCTCATTAAGGAACTATTTCTTCATACTAATAATTAAACATTGCATGTCTAGTATGTGCATAATCCTTCATAATAAATTCTTACTTTTATTATCCCCAACATCATGAAAAATATCATTCTTTTTGTAAACTAGACTTTCATATCAACAACCAACAACACTTGTAACTTGTAATGTAGCATTGGGTACAAGTTTGTCTAGATGCTTGGATGAGAAAGGAGTCTAAAACTCTTCTTGTGTAATGTACAATTTTGAAATCTCGGAGGAAATACTTTGTGGGTAGCCAAAGTCCATCTAACCAATACCATTGGGTAATCATCACCAATCTATAATCTAATATAGGTGCAATGGAAAGTGTACTTCATATTTGTTTTATATTCCGGGATCTTCTCTTCTTGCAAGGGCACTTTCTATCTCTTGATCACCATAATGGTTACGACCCCAATCCCTGTCACAACCAAAAACAAAATTGCATCATGGATGGGGCCCCCTAAGTTGCAGCTGCTACTTGAGAAAAGTTGTAGACAAGTGTCATATAAGTTTAGATGCCTATTTTAGTGAATTAATAACTCCATTTCACGATGTCTTCACCCACACACGAGCTTAGTATATATGATGGATACCTTTGTTTTCAATCATTTCCTTTGCATCAAGCTCCAAAAAATACCCATCTTGAGACTCTTTAAGGAATGGATGAAAAATGCATGGATCCCATCTGCATATGCAAAAGAACAAGTGATTTGGAAAGACTGTCATTACCAGTGAAACCCGAAAAATTTTCTAATGAAATCAATGGAACCTTCCTGCATATTTGACTAAACATATAGTAAAGAGGTCCAGGCCAAGGAAATAATTTGTGGTACTCCATTACTTGCTTTGATCTTGACTCTAATTTGAAGAGATTTCAAGGTCCTGAAAAGAGGAATTGCAGAGGTATAAACAAACATGGGCAAGGAATCTCTGCTTGGAATCTTACTAAAATCTTCATAGAAAACCCTAACACATTATAACATTTGGAAAAGTATATACAAAATGGGGAAAATCCATGGCTATTGCAGAGTACATTAAAACCTAGAATGCAAAACCATGTTCGTTGTAGAGTGACTCAAGAAAATAAATTGATAACGATACTAACTTGCAATTCTATAGCAGTTGTTGAAGGGGATTTTTCCATGGCAGCTTCAATATGAACCAAATTCTCAATTCCCTTCCCTCAAATTCCATATAATTTCCCCCAAAACCCCTCTAAAAACCCAGTTCTCAAACTGCTTCTCCCAAATTCAAAATAAGGCGTCCCCTTCTGGCTCAAAGCCAAAGATTTGGCACAAGAAACACCTCCTTCCATGTTTCACATGGGCTTCATGGTCATTCTATTTTTGTACCTCCTCCCTAATTGCCTCTAAAAACTTCACAAAACATATCCTTCCCACTAAAGCCATAGATTTGGTGCCAAATACACCCCCTTTTTGGTTTCATAGTGGCTTCATGGTCACTTTGTTCGTGAGCTTCATGATCTTTATGGTCACTCTGTTAGCAAGCTTCATGATCTTTATGGTTTTGTGTATATTCGTCTATGGGTTTTGTGATGCCTAATATCATGTTTTTGTTTAGTATAATTTTTTTATGTTATAATATATAATACATATTTACATTTAATATAAATAAATACAAGTGATATTATATATCGTATTTATATGGTATATAAGTTGTATTTTATATTATTTATATATTATAATATGCAATTTTTTTCAAAACAAGAAGAAGTTATTAACTTGTTATCATAGAATAGCCCGCACGGGTGTGGCTCATTGGCAATTCCGTTGTTATGAAGTCACTTGTTGTAAATTGGAGGTCACGAGATCAATCCAACCCGGGTTTACCTGTGTCCCATGTCTTGCGGCGGGTGTGGGGCACCTAGGGTTATAGTGGTAGCGGGAATGGATCCCTGGACCTCGTGTCATGCGAGTACCAGCCCGGCCCCAGTTGTCGATTCCCCTAGTCAAAAAATAAACTTGTTATCATAGAATTAAAGTTATTTTTTTCAAATACATACTTAATTGAGAATTATAATGCCTTTAAAAGCATTATCAATCCGAAAAAAGAATAAGCTATCTATCTCAAAATAGCATGTATATAACTTATATTATATATAACTTACATAATATTAATAAGACATGTGGAATTATCAAGAAAAATATGTTCATTACTTTTAAATGATCATGTGGATCAATTTTCAAAAGAATACTGAGAAGGGGATTGTTATGAAGACCATAGTCTAAAAGGAAGCTTAATGAACTTGAACACTCTAGTAGAGGGGGGAATATATCAAAGACATCAAATAATACAAGTACAAAGATGAGGAAGTTGATCAGGAACCTCCTCTACAACCACATTACTACAAGCCCCTATAACATGCGAGGACGTAGATTCTATACCTACTCTTGGACAACACGTTGAACCACCTAATGTTGCAATAATATTAAGTGAGGTTAGTTGAATTTGAATCGAAATTAATATATATACATTAATTTAAAATTTTGTTCCTGACGGAAATTACGATAGCTGGTAAAATGTGGATTAAGATCAAGTTTTAATTTAATGATGTAAAATAAATATATTGTACATTTTATTCGGTGTGGTGTTGCAAATCATATATAACCAACACATCCATGGATACTACAAAAATGAATTAAACATGAAAAATCCAAATCATGAGCCTGGTAAAGCATGCTAAAATGACTACACCACCAAAACTCAATTACATATAAATAAGAAACATCACTTATTTATATTCACATAGTCATTATCTAGTAGTATTAGTAATTTAGATTGGTCATTTATAGCAACATCACTTAAAATTGTTCAAATTTGGTAGTTTTTAGCTTATAAAAATGTCATAACTAACTTTTTTGGTAGTGTAGTCACAAATTTGTCATTTTGTACTAGTTACAAAAGGGTCATTGCCCACTCTAATAAAAAACAAAAGGATCACGACCCAAGTCTGGGCAGCCACAGTGGTCACGGCACAACCTAAGAAGTCACAAAACAGCCATGACCCAGTCAAGAAATCCAACAACAGTCACGACCTATCTCAAGGAGGTCATGTGACAGTCATCAACAGTCACGACCTGTCCAAGAGGACTCCAAATAGTCACCGACAGCCACGACCTTCCCTAAACAGTCATGAATTAGCCTAAGGAGAGACAACGCGATCACATCTCAGTCCACAAGGAGAAGGGAGCAACAAAGACCCAAAAAGATGAGATATAAAAAAAATTAGAAGTACATACATCCATGTTTTTCGTCCAATGTGTTTCCATTCCTTTCCTTTCTTTAACATTATACACATGTGAAAATTATTGAATATCACCCCACTTGCATTATAATGAACCTTTCTTTCTCATCAGGGTGTGGGATTCACTTCAATTCCAATGGCTCCATCTTGAGAATATGTCCACAGTCATAACCCTAAAGTGCTCTTGTTTTCCTATATTCCGCTCACAATGTCAGTGATATGGATGTGGGGGGTTGTGGTGACTTTGTGAATAGATCACATGCTCTATTATTTGATGATGATTCTTTGATTTTTGTCCCGCTTGAAGGCACACTCCATACCTTAACCCTATTGTTTTTGCCCCTTTTTCTTTACATCCGATCTCATCATTCTGTCATTATTTATTCCATGGCCATCGTTCGTGAGCTCTTCTTGTTGTCTTTTTGTGCCATTGGTGTTTCAATTATAAGCGTTGAATTTTGGTGAATTATGGTACATTTTGAAGCATCTTGGTCAACATCAGCAGATTCATATCATGAATGGCATAATTATACTAGTGGTTGTGATTGTGTGTCTGGAAATCGGGGTTGCATTTTACTCCCTAGGGTGGTATTGCACATTGCTCTTCCCTAGATTTATATTTTTCTCTCCTTCACTTTAATACCTACCTTGCTACCTCCTTCCATGAGCAGTTTTGGAAAAACTTGGTTTCCATGCATATTTTTTCCTTTTCATATTTTGAATTATCAATTCAAATGTTGGTGTATTTTCGATTTTCACTTTACCTTATGAAAACTTCTTTACCTTAAAGAAACCATAAGGGTGAGTTATTGGTTATTATGGAAGTAATGTATGTAATATTCACAACCACCAAAGGCTTAATATGGGAAGGGAAGGATACTTAGAGTAGTGATAACAATTATATGATTCTATATTTATATGAATGTATTAGTAGTTTTTAGTGTTCACATATTCATGCATACATGTTAGATTATAAAGGAAGAGGAAGGCCAAGTAAGAAAGCATAATCATCTTATAAGTGATTGACCATTATTTCATTATGAGTGTCACTATATATTTGTACATCTCCTTTGGGAGAAATGAAACATTCTTTTCTTTGTAAACTGGAGCATTCTACGATGTAAAATGATGAACATCTTTATGTACCTAAAAAAATGCAATGTTTGCTTCTTCACTCGAACCCTCTCTTTCTTCATTGTCCTCACCTTTACTACATCCTCCCACTTGGTTCCTCAACACATATGTTTGAAAATAGTATGTAGTTCCACATAATTTGGTTATAATAAAAATGTAATTTACTCCCTCTCTTTCTTCATTGTCCTCACCTTTACTACATCCTCCCACTTGGTTCCTCAATACATATGTTTGAAAATAGTATGTAGTTCCACATCATTTGGTTATAGTAAAAAATGCGTTTTACTCATTTTTCTTTGCAAGATCATTTTTTCAGTGAACTCTCCACAACAAGTAATGCTCCCCTCACACTTGCATCAAGCTCTAAATTATGGATTTGTTTCATAATGTCATGTGAACCATCTAGACTCCCTACATCCCTTCATATGACAAATTCAAAGGAAATAAAAAAAATTAATGTAGCTTCAGCGACACTAAAGGTATGTTCAAACTATGTTAGTGACACTATATAGCGTAGCTTAAGCTACATCCCAAAACAAATATTAAGCTACATTATAGAGAGTAGCTTAAGTTACATCCCACAACGTAGCTTAATATGTGCTACAAAACGTAGATTAAGTTACATTATGGAAGCACAGTGTACCTTAAGCTACGTTTTGGAAGCATAGATTAAGTGACACTCCAAGATGTGGCTTAATATATGTTTAAGTGACGTCATGATGCCTAAGATAGCTTAAGTGACATTTAAGGAGACAACAATTTTTTTCTCATTTTTTTCCAATTCGACTTACATTCGATGTTGAAAATTATTATTTTGTAGTCAACATAGATGCAAATGTAGGATTTGGAATCCAAATGTAGTAGCGGATATCTAATTTAATATAAATTAAGATCATCATCACAATAATATACTTATTGCAAATCTATGAACATATCTATATTTATCTAAATAAGGTTCTTTCTCTATGAGATTCATCCCTCTCATTGAACATTACCTACATGTACTATAGACTTCCATATTTCCTAGTGAATGTTTAGTGCATATATGGCAATGGACTATCAAACTACTTTGTATCTTCTACAAGATGCACTAATAATTCAAAGCTCTTTTCCCCTGCTCATTTGATGCCATTTGCAATAGCTCCTCCTCCTTTTCCATGTGAAAAGAAAGAATCGCCTCCTTATTCTTTATAATGTATGGGAAATGAGGGGTTAGTAGGGGTTTTATAAAGAAAAAATAATGCTCACCTTATTAAAAATTATGATGAAAATGACAACAATGACAATGATGATGTTGATAATGAGAATGATGATGATGACAACAATGAGGACAATGACGATGATGATGGAATTGATGATGATCACCTAGATGATGATGATAGTGACATTGATGATGATGACCCATATGATAATGACAATGATGATGATCTATGAAAATGATGACTATGATGATGATCATCATCATTATCTCCATCACCATCATCATTGGCATCGTCATTGATCCTCCTCCTTGTCATCATCATCCTTGTTGTCATCACCAACATCGTCTTCATCATCATCATTGTCATTTTCATCATCATCATATAATCATATCATTGTCATTGTCGTCATAATCATCGTCATGCAAGTGAGGATTCTAATCATCATAGTTTGTTGTGCAAGTGATGATTCTAATCATGTATTGATTGTAATTTTTTTAAATAAAGTTCTATGAAACCTGAAACAATGTGGAAAGTATATGGGTTATGCATGTTTGAATCCAAATAAAAAACTTGTATCTATGTGTATCCCCTAAACATGTAGTGTGGTCATAACTGCAAGAAAATTTGCTCTACGTGATTCTTAAGAAAATTTGCTTTGAGCATAAGTAGTCACAAAAGTGGGTGCAGAACGGGATGCAACAATAGTGGATGCAAAAGATGATGTAATAGTGGATGCAAAAAGAGACGCAAAAGTCGATGCAACTGTGGGTGCAGAAGTGGACACAAAATTGGATGCAAAAGTGGATGCAATACTATATGCAAAACTAGACGCAACACCTGATGGAAAACCTAACGCAAGAGTGGATTCTTAAAAGGATGCAATAGTAGATGCAAAACATGATGCAAATGATGATGCAAAAGTGGGTGTAAAACTAGGGGAAATTTTGGGGTGCAAATTAGGGCACAACAAAAGTGGATGCGACAGTAGATGTAAAAAAGGAATAAACATGGATGCAAAATGAGATGTGAAAAAGGAAAAAAACATGGTTGCAAAAGTGGATGCAATAGTAGACAAAAAAAATGAGGCAAAACTACACATAAAATGGGACGTAAACCCTAATGTGAAACCTGGTGCAAGAGGGGATGCACAAAGGGATGCAAAAAAGGAAGCATAAGTAGATGCAAATGAGGATGTAAAAAAGGATGCAAAATTGACGAAAAAATGGGTGCAAAAGTGGAGGCAAACATGGATTCAAAAAGGGTTGCAATAAGAGTAGATGAAAAATCTAGGCACCAAATTAGGTGCAAAACCTAACACAAAACCAGGAGCTAATCTAGGCATTAAATAAGGCACTAAAATTGGTGCTGAAATCGATGCAATTTGCGCCAAATTTAGCTCTAGGTTTAGCAAAAAGGCACAAAAAATTCCTAAAATAACGCCAACTCAAGCAATTGCACCTACTTGGCCAAGGAAATGAATAAAAACACAATAAAAATGGGTATAGACACAAAACAGGAAGCAAAAAGGGATGATAATCATAGGGTTTTGTTGTAGTGGGTCACCATATCCATTTTATAGGGAAAATAAGGGCTAAGGCCTCATGGATGGCCTATGTAGAACCTGAAAGACACGTGTTATGGACTAAAACTATGGATATTCACCATGGACCATGACTTGGGTCATGAGGACCATCCTTGGTGTACTAAACTTTCAAATGTGACACCACATCTTACTCACATGCCAAATATTTCCTATGCATGGCCTATGTTGTGGATTAAGACCACACACATGGCATATAAGGGTTAGAGATAGATTCCATGGATTAGAACTTAGGTTTCTACACCAAACTATGCATGTGTCCCCAAGAAACATGTCATGTCTTTCAAACCTTGAAATCACCACCATATGAAACTCATAATCCAAAGTTTATGTATTGAGGGCACATGTGATGCCCCGAGCGAAAAAACATGGCATGTTTTCCCCATATAAATATATTTTATATCTGTGTGTCTTGCCTTATATCCCTACACCATGGCATGGGCATTGAGAACCAACCTTGGCATGCTAATTCTCAAAATGATGGGCATATCTCACTCAAAAGATAAATATTTTCTATGTAGGGCATGTGTGGTTTTTTGGGACACTACATGGCCCGTGGAACCTGGAGGAACTATACAAACTTAGGCCCTAAAATTTAATCCCAAGCCATAACCTAGTTGTACTGAGAAACTATTCAAGGTTTTGTACATCCCAAAATGGCCACCATATCCCACTCACAAGCCTAAAATTCCCTCTACAAGACCTATGTCATGGACTTGATCCTATTCATATTTAGGGGTCATTTATGGGTAATTATGGGTTAATTAGTGACCATTTAGGGGTAATGTTCAATAATATAAATTTTTGGGGGCGCTACATGGCCCATCGAACCTGGAGGAAACTACACAAACTTAGGCCCTAAAATTTAATCCCAAACCATAGCCTATTTGTTCTAAGAAACTATTCAAGGTGTTATACATCCCAAAATGGCCACCATATCCCACTCACAAGCCTAAAATTCCCTCTACAAGGCCTATGTCATGGACTTGATCCCTATGCATAGTTAGGTGTCATTTATGGGTAATTACGGGTAAATGAAGGGTAAATAGGGGTTAATTAGTGATAATTTAGAGGTAATGTCTGATCAATTAAGGGTAATTAAGTGTCATTTAGGGGTATTTATTAAGTAATCGGTGGTAATTAGGGGTTAATAAGGGGTCAATTATGGGGTAATTAGGGGTTAATTATGGGTTAATGAGTCTAAAAGGAAAATATTGTCACCTAAGACCCTATATTTTCTTCTCGAACTATGTTCCATTCTATGTAAACCATCCATGATGTGTAAAACCTTGAAATGACCCCCATTTATTTCCCATGAGCCAAATTAGATTCAAAATATGGGGCATATGTGGTGGATTCAAACCCCACACATGGCACATGATGATCCCCCAAAAATAAATGATATGACATAAGACCCTCAACTTTTTCCATGAATGATAGCTCAAGCCATGAGAACCTTCCCTGGTGCCGATGAGGAGCTTTAGAGTACACTAATTTTTTTTACCCAAAAACCTACACATTTGGCATTCAACTCGACTTGCTGTCAGAAAATTTTAATGGACACCATATCCTACTCACATGACAAAGTTACCATTTATAAGGCCTACGTAGTGCCTAAAGACCCCACAAATTATGGGTCATAAAACCTTTACTTACGTATTAGGAATCATCAATGTTTTTATAAACCTCAAAATGGCCATCACCATATCCAACTTACATGGAGGGCTTTGTGGTGTTAATTTGGGGGCCATGAGATTTAGAGGAAAAATTTACAACCAAAGACCATAGTTTTGACTATATTTTAAGTCATGCATTAAGAACCATCCCATACGTGCAAGTTCTCTAAATGATGACCAAATCTCAAGTGAATGATATTAAGGGTATTCACGGGATTAAAGTTGATGTGACGGGTATTATACATCTCATTAATAGATGTGGGTTGAATTTTTTCAATCCTCTTGTAAATATTTATAGAATAGATGATTGAAACAAGACCCAGATCAAAGGTGTTAGGTTACTAAATTATATCAATACTTTATTTTGTATTAGGTTGTTAAATTCTATCATCACTTTATTTAGTATTAGGTTGCTAAATTCTATCTCTAATCATGTTATTCATTGTTAGGTTACTAAATTATATCATCACTTTATTCTATATTTTGACCTTGGGCCATTTCTAAATCCATGATAACCATCCTCGATGTTCCAAATTCAAAATGGTCATTATATCCTGATCACATGACAAATATTCCCTTTGTATGACCTCTATGGTGTCCAAAGGACACAAGGATGTCTCAAGAACCCCATAGAGAAATATTATCGTATAATACCCTACATTTTGGCATTGAACCACATCACAAACACCAAGAACCATGTCTAGTGTTTTAAACTTCAAAATGAGCACCATATCCCATTTCTAGGCCAAACATTCCCCATGGAAGGCCAATAAGGTGGTTTGGGACCACACACATGGACCATGAGCTCCATAGTAAAATGATACAATGTAAGGTCATAACATTTTTATTATACCATGGAATGATTCTCAATATCCATCCTTAGTGTGCCCCTCCTCAAATCAATGGCCATATCTCACATGTAGGTTAAGGATTCCCTACAAGGGCCTCATGCCATGATGTGGATTGCTATGCAAAGAATATGAGCCCCATACCAAGATGTCTCAACCCTTGTTGAGTCACAAGTTTCTGGTATATCTAGCTTGTGGGATATTGGGTATACCCTTGGGAGGTTGTTGTTCCCATGGTTTTAAAAAACGAATATGTTCCCCATACACAAATGTTATATCCCAACAACATGGTTTTTGGTATCAAACCATGGATTAATGACCAAGAAGCATCCATGATGTGACAAACCTCAAAATGGCCACCATATCCTTGTCATGGGAAATGGTGGGCCAGGGCCTTATGGATGGCCTATGTAGAACCCAAAGTGTCATGTTATGGACTAAAACTCTAGATCTTATCCATAGAACATGACTTGGGTCATGAGAACCATCCTTGGTGTATTAGACGTTTAAATGTGACACCACTTCTTACTCACATGACAAATATTTCCTATGCATGGCCTATGTTGTGGATTAAGGCCCCACACATAGCATGTAAGGCTTAGATATGTAATTCATGGATTTATAACCTAGATTTTTGCACCAAATTATGCCCTTATCCCCAAGAAACATATCATGCAACCTTTCAAACCTTGAAATCACCATCACATCAAACTTGGAGGCCAAATATTATGTATTATGGGCATGTGTGATACCTTGAGTGACAAAACATAACATGTGAGCCCCATAGAAATATATGTTATGGCCCAGTGCCTTGACTTTTATCCCTATACCATGGCATGGGCATCAAGAACCATCCTTAGTAAGTAATTCTCAAAATGATGAACATATCTCACTCATATACTAAATATTTCCTGTGTAGGGCATGTGTGGTTATTTGGGGCACTACACATGACCCATGAGACCTGGAGGAAACTATTTGAACTTATGCCCTATACGTTCATCACAAACCATGGTCTAGTAGTAAAAAATTGTTCATCTTGTTATACAACCCAAAATCTCCACCATATCCCACTCACAAGCCAAAAAATTCCTTTTGTAAGGCCTATGTGATGGAATCAAGCCAGACGCAAAGTTAGGGGTCATTTATGGGTAATTACGGGTAAATTAAGGGTAGTTAAGGGTCAATTAGTGATCATTTAAGGGTAATTTGTGGTCGATTATGGATAATTAAGGGTCATATAGGGGTAATTATTCGGTAATCAGTTATGGTAATTAGGGGTTGATAAGGAGTCAATTAGGGGTTAATTAGGGGTCAATTATGGGTTAGCTAGGGGTAGTTATGGGTCAATTATGGGTAAATAGGGGCCATTTAAGCCTAAGGGATTAGCTAAAACAAGGTTTACCATGATGTTGGGCATTTAGTTAGGTTCATGATGACATTTTCCCATTTTGAATCCTTGTGTGTGAGGCACACTCGTCAACATTGATGTGTTTACTAGGGAATATGCCATTTGTGAATGTTTAGAAGCATCCCTTGGGTTTCTCCATGGGGTTTTCCTAAAAATATAGGGACTATTTATAGGTTATCAATGGTTACTTAGTTGTAAGCATGGATTATGTAGGGGTAATTGGTGGTCAATTGGGGGTCATTTAGGTGTAATTAGTGGTTAACTGGGGGTAATTAAGGGTCAATTATGAGGTTAATTAGGGGTAAATTATAAGGTAATTAGTGGTAAATTGAAATACTCTTCGAGAGGATGTATATTGAGAACATATTTGAAAATATATATTTAGTCGAATTCCTTCTAACCCCCTACCCCCCCCACACAAAAAAAAAAAAATCATGAGAATTGAACTTTTGGCAACGGTCTTTAAAACACTACCTCCAAAAGTAAACTTCTCTTAACTTTTAGGTGGGATTTTTAGAAAATTGCCTTGAAACACGTATTTAGGGACATTCTTTCTAAAACCCCATCTAAACATCACGAGAATTTAACAATTAGAGGTGGATTTTTACAAACCACCGCCAAAAGTTCAATTCTCGAGACTTTTGGAGGTTTTTTTTTTTAACTTCCTTGAAAAATATCTTTATGGGGGATCTTTAAAAAAAACCCTCCAAAAATCATGAGAGATGAACTTTTCGGGGTGGCCTGAAAAATCCCACCCCTAAAAGTGTATCTCGTGACTTTTTGGGGAGGTTTTCTAAAAATCGCCTTCAAAAACACCTTTAAGGGGGCCTTTCTAACCCCCCCCCCCCTAAAATTCCTAGGAACTAGACTTTTGGGGGCAGTTTTTGAAGAAGGCCCCCCAAAAGTCCAATTCTCAGAAATTTGAGGGGGGGGGGTTAAGAATCGCCCCCAAAGACCTAAAAAAAAAAAATTTAGGGGGGGCGGGGTTAGCAAAACTGCCTCAAGCCAAAACCAACTCCAAAAGGGTAATTTGTTGTAGTGACTTCCTCTTCACTCTCTCACAGTCTATCTTACACAATCACATATATTTTTTTACAATGTTGTAATACAATACACAACCATATTACAATGCCTTCCTTTTATAAAGGGAATACCATGGGGAAATACCACAGGTTTCCCAAAACCATGGGCCCGTAAATCACCCATTATTGACCAAGCCATGACTCTTAAATTACAACATTTTACAAGGATTGTTTTCCTTAATTTTCACTACAGGGGCAATGCCACTGAACCCTAAGCAGAGGGGTCTCCCAAAATAGTTGTTGCCCCCCCCAAACCCCCCTGGAAACTATAATGGGGGGGAACCCCCCGCCCCCCCAACACCCCCCATCAGGTGTTGGGATCCAAGCATGGTTGAAATAACATCTCTGAATCAAGAAGATCGGGCTCCACCACCAACAATGAGGGGATCAAATTACTCCTCATACAAATGATGATGGTAGGAGATACAAGTGGTTGCACGGTCCTGCCACTTATTTTGAATCAGATCAGGGAAAGAAAAAATTGACAACCCTAGCCTAGACTTGGAGGAGATTATGTAGAGACTATCTATGTGGAATGTGGAAGTCGAACGAGGTTGTTAATACCAAGGCGATGGAGGATGTATGATGTATACGAGCAGAGTGTCATACCCTTTCAACAACCATGGGAGCATGTAGGAATAACGACCACGATCTTCAAGTGAATCCTCTAGCACATGATTCAAGGGGAATTCATAATATGAGAAGATAATGAAGGGATATGAGTTGAATTATTGCATACATGGGTGAATTAATTGCAAGCAGTTATGATCTAGAACATTGGTTTTAAATGCCCCACCGACTAGAATAAGGGATCGCTAGTCTCAGTGCAAAGAATTATTTTGGTAACCACATTATGGTTCATCTCTGGTTGCTAGTCTATTAACACAGAGACAAGGCGTAAATCTATGGGTATAGTTTAAGGTAGATTGGACTCCTTGTGCAATGCCACCATGACAAAGGGGACGAAGTCGTCGTGGACGAAGAATGGATCATTGAAAAAATACATATGGTGAATCATTGGACCAGAATTTCTATTTTAACATCCCACTGCACATAAAAAAAGGAAATTAATGCCACAGAATCCATCGCTCTTGAAGATGAGATGTGGGAGCATGGAAATCTTACTCCCTACTAGATGGTTAAAACCATCCGGGCGCTAGTGCTAATGGAAAATGATATTTTGTACGTAGAGGCCCTTTGCATTATAAATTGAGTTAATGATGATTTGAACAGGGTGCATCATCAATTGGATGCTCTCTTGGAGGCACTTAATGCACCTTTTCAAGTTGTTGTTGAAGGGGAGAAGAACTAGGAGGATTTGTGCCACATCACTTCCTTCGGGGTTGATAAGCAGGATTCTCAAGGGTAGTCTCTTTAATGCACAATGTTTGTTTTTTTCTTGGATTTTCAATGGATTTCTCGTTAATGGTCATTACTCTCCTTTACTCTGTTATGATAAAGTTTATATTCCTATGGTTTCAATCTCATCAAGCATAGTTTCCTTGTTATGGGCACGCTAAGTTTTATTCTTTTAAAACTTTAAGAAAATGGTTTAGAAGATCTGAATGATAGTTTGATCTATGTTGCCCTGGTTTCCCTCAAGGTAGACTAACTATTTTGTAGTCTATTTCATTTTGGTTTTTCTATAGCTTAAAAAATATTATATTGTGTTATTATTTTATTCAATTAAATTTAATTACGCTGATAGGTTGTACAGGAAGTGCGGTCTTTTAATTAGCATTAGGATATGAACAAGCCTAATTTATTGTTCTAAGGATATCCTTCATTGTATACACATATCAATGGAGCAGGTTTGCTCTGTTAACATGGACTGGTTTTGTTATAGGCTCAAAGTCCTCAAAAAAGTGGTTAAGGAGCGGATCAAAGTGAAGGAACATTTGAATAAAAAGGAACTTATAGGGATAAAGGCTATCTTGGCACAGGTGTATGAAAAGAACTTATTGGGGACTTTTTCGCCAAAGTAAAAATATGATTTAGCACGGTTGGAGGAGATGAAAGCTAATATTTTGAAAAGAGAGGAAGAAGAATGGCACCTAAAAAGTAAGGCATTTTGGATCTTTGAGGGGGATAATAATAATAAAAATTTCCAACACTATGCCGATGGGAGGAGGTTGGTAAATGCAATACGAGATCTTCAAGATTTGTCCAGCAATTGGGTTTCTTCTCAAACAGAACTGGAACAATTGGTAGTTAATCAATTTTCATCTCTATTGAAGGATTTGGGTCATACGGATATATTCAAACAATTGGACATGGTAAAACATTTCCCTCTCTTTTTTTCTAAGGAGGAAGGTGAGCACATTAGTGAATTTGTGACACAATTTGAAGTTGAGAATTCCATTAAGCAGATGGGCAAGGAAAAATCCTTGGGTCAAATGGGTGGTCGATTGAGTTCTTTTTATCATTTTTTGACCTTGTTGGGGTTGAGTTACTTTAGGTGATTGAACACTCTAGATTAGAGGGTTAAGTGTCTAGTGCACTAAAATCAAATTTTATCACACTCACCCAAATCGGATAAACCTAAAACCTTCTCTAAATTCCGACCTATATCCCTATGTAACTTTCCTTATAACGTTATTGGAAAAGTTCTCTCGAACAGGATAAGGCCTTTCCTAGATTCTTCTATTTCACAAGAGCAGTTTGGTTTCATTTCAGGGAGATAGATATCTAATGCTATTGGCATTTATCAGGAGGTTTTGCACTCCATTTAGGTAAAAAAAAGAATGTTCTTGTTCTTAAAATGGATCTTATTAAGGCGTACGATATGGTTAGGTTGATACTACTTCAAATTGGCTTACCACTTTTGGTTTGTAACTGGGTGATGGCATGTATATCTTTAGCAAATATGGCAGATTTGATCAATGGAACCCACATTGATTTCTTTAATATCTCTAGGGGAATGTGTCAAGGATATCCATTATCCCCTATTTTATTTCTTCTCATCATTGAAGGGCTCAATGAAATGATTGATGCGGCCAAAATGGAAGGTAAAGTTGAAGTCATCAAAATTTCTAGGGTAATGCAGCTTACTCATTTGATCTTTATTGATGATGTTATGATATTTGGTGTTGGGGATTTGAATACCCAGGGAGAATACCATAAGATATTTGTTGTTTTTTGCAAGGCTGGAGAGATGAAAATTAGCCTGGAAAATTCCACTTTCTATTTAGGATCTATTTTTTATGAGATGGAAATTAGCATGGAGAATTCCACTTTAGATGCGGGCCTTGATTATCAAGGATGTATGCTCAAGCTTAATAAATAATGCTCAAAATGTTAGGGATGGATTATTAAGAGGATAGATAGACGAATTAACAACTGTTCCTACAATTTTTTTATCCCTGGGGGGTCGATTGAATCTTATTAAGTTTGTTATGACAACAATACCAGTGTATTGGTTTTCACTGCCTTTATTACCTTCATCCATCTTGATTTTTTTTTTAACAGAAACGATTGGGAGTTTTTTATTATATAAAAAAGAATGTGAAAACGAAATGCAACTCAGATGGCTCCCATATCATAGCAGCATCCCTGTCACAATTTTCTTCCTTCTCTAGCTTATAACAGACATGGTAATTGCCTATGTTGTGGGTGCTATAACTCCTTACAAATTGCCCAAGCAATAAAATACAAAAACAAAACATTTCAAAAGCAAGTAGATTTTAAGGGATCCAAACATTTATGTAGATGATGTTGTCCTTTTCTAAGACACCACAACTCAAACCCGCCCCTTTATTGGCAATGCTATCTGCCTATTGATTCTGACTTCTCAAAACATGGAGGAAGTTAATTGTTTTGAATTCTTTGCATAGATGGGAGCGCATATGATGCATCCTTGAGGAAGTAATATTTCGGACTCTATAGATATTTCTTGCTTCCCTAATGACAATTAAGGAATCTCATATTACACTCAATTCCTCAATCCACGTATCTCTGTCCAGCTCCAAACCTTTGATTAAAGCATACCATTCTGCCCCATTGTTGGTTTCTCTTCCAATACCCTAGGAATACTCTATTTTCTTGTTCCCATTGGAGTCATAGATTACTCCACCTGCACATCCAATCCCTGGGTTTCCTGTTGAGGCACCGTCAAAGAAAAGAGTGTTGATCCCTATCTTTGTCCTCCAATTTTGATGTTCATCATTGCTCATCCTAATCTTCCATCTCAAAAGTCTCGACATCTTTGGGGGATTTAACCTGGAACTTGAGGGTGAATGCCAAAGGATTTCGGCCATCCAAACTCTTTCTTCCATCATAAGAGGCTCATTATTTATTCTTTTCATTCCTATTGTGGACAATGTGTCAAACCATACAGCCTTTGCCGAAGTAGCAAATTTATCTATGCTTGAGTTTTTACCTTCAAAGATTTCCTTATTCCTTGCTGTCCATATTTTCCAACAATTAAACCTTGGGAGATCTTCTCAAGCTCTGGCAAGGTCTGGCTTTTTATAGAAGGTGCCTTGATAATAATATTTCCAACAAAAGAACATATCATTCCATCTCGTTGGCAGCATAATATTCATATTGAGTTCTTTGAGTACCGTGCTCTAGACTTTTTGCGTGAAATTTCACTCAATGAACACATGCTCTAAGCTTTCCTCCTCCTCTTTACACAAGGTGCAATGAAGCGGCCCTACGATCCCTCTCTTCCTTAGAGTCTCAGTTGTGAGCATTTTTCGGAGTGCAAGGATCTAGAAGAAAACATTAATTTTTGGAAATCCGTCTCAGCTCCAAATTTTATTCCACCTGTTGTTTTTAATTAACCTATTCTTCCTTTTGTACACCATACGATAGCCTTCTTTAATCGTATAAATTCCAGCATTTCCCCATCCACGACTGTCAGCTATATTCTTGTGAATTCAAGCTTTCCCATGAAATATCGTGAGGAGTACTCTGTAATATTCACGCAGGTTCGTTGGAATATCAATGCATTACCATCTTTTCCATTTGCCTCTTCCCATATAGTTAGAGATGCCATAAAGTGTGTTCTAATTGTTCCTCTCACACCAGGTCTTTAACTCGCTCAATTGTTGGCAGTAATTTGCTGGCGATTTCAATCCAAGCTTGTCCTTCTGAATTCTTACACGCTTCCCATTCCCAACAATCCAATGTATAATTTCTTGAATTACAGAGGGAAATTTTTTGCATATCTCCCATATTGGGGATCTAGTTCTATTCATATTTATGCTTTCAATGCATCTCTTTCTATTTCCTATCATGTATTTTTTTTGCAGGGCTGATTTCCACCATGCACTCTTGCTTGTGCAAACTCTCCACAATATTTTTCCACCAAGGGCCAGGTTCATGTCTTGGGGATCTCTGACTCCCATTCCACCATGCTGCTTTGGACTGCACATGATGTCCCAATTTACCAGATTGTATTTTTTGTGTTGGCTGCCTTGCCACCTTGCTAGAGGAATTTTTGTTTCTCTCCATTGATTTCCTGAATTACTTTTTTAGGAGCTAGACAAATGGAGCATACATAAATTGGGTATGCAGAGGGTACTACTTTAATAAGTACTAACCTTCTTGCTGGGTTGAGCCGTCTGGTTCCCCAGGCGTTAATTTTTATTTTATTTTTTCAAACCTTGCCATTCTACCTTCTTTTTTTCCCTTTGAGAATGGGTATGTGCAGGTAGCTGAAAGAGTTCCAAGCAGTGAGCCCTTCGAATCCAAGGATTCAAGATATCTTTTCCATGTTTCCAGGGAGGCAATTCCAACTGTATGCTTTTGATTTTGTAGCATTTATCTTGTCGTCCGAGGCTTTAAGAAAAGTGGAGAGCACTCTTCTGAACCTTTAGGCTATGATCATGGACGCGCCTCCAAGCAGGATGGTATCATCAGCAAATTGCACATGATTTGTAGCTATAACACCTCTTGCAATTTTCATACCCTTAAGCTCCCTAATATCCTGTTGTTGCTGCAGTTTTCTGCTCATAGAGTTAGCTACCAGGAGATAAAGACATGGGGACAGCGGGCAACCTTTCCTGATTCCCCAAGTGGCTTGAAAGAACTTAGTTGGCCTTCCATTTACCAACGGGGTTTTCACGTCCCCTCCTGCCCGAGAGGACGCGACTATGACATTGCTGCTATCATTTAAGCTGGGAAACTAGCCCTATGAACATAAATAATAAAAATGCATTGAAACAAAACATACACAGATGCATAAAATATGCAATTATACAGCAAAAGCAATTCATCCATTCAAGCATTCAACATGTTCATATAATTCATTAAAACAAATATAGTTGCAGAGGTTAAATACACAAGAAATACTTATCTTGAGAAGAAGATTGTCCCACAACCATGTCACTGCAACGTTCCACCCAACCATCAACCAATGTGCTCATCAATCTCTCAGCTACACTGCCACCCCCAAGCTGGGCATGATTCCCACAAGGAATAAGGAAACTACATCAGGCTCACACATAGCCAAGAACATACCAAAATTCATCCAAGCCAAAACTACATTTGGGTTTATTAGGCTTATAAGGAGGGGGGAGGTTGAATTTCTAAGCCAATGGGATGAACCACGGAGATATGGACACCTACAAAAGAACTGGCTTGGCTTTTCCAACACCTACACACCCAATACAAGGAAGCATCACCTTCTCTGCCACACAGTCACTCAGGCTATGCCTTCCCTTTCAGTGCTCTTCAGGGCGTGCAAGAAAGAATAACCAACCCCTCTTGATCTCTCTGTGTGGCTCCTTTATACACTAGCTTTATCAAGATAATTCTTACCTCTTCCACTCCAAACCGGTTCATACCAAAACACAGGATGCACACACACAAAATACAAGTTATGGGTTTGTGAAAAAACATCTTGGGAGTCAAAAACGAAAAATGGCAAATGGGTAAAACAACCCTCTGATAGAAATTCGATTTCCATAAATGTTTATGGGCTTCACATAGGAAAAACGGCCTCAACAAATACCCAAAATTTGTGGGTCTCTTCTACCATTCGTTGTGCAACCGAAAATGGGTTTTCCCAGCTGGTTAATGAGGAAACAACAAAAAAAACGTCAAAGAAAGAGCCCAGCCACTGAGCCTTGCCAAATCAACTTCCCAGCGATGGGGGGAAATGAAGAAACAACTAAAACATGAATGAAAAACCCAGGATCTCCCAAAAAATGTAAATCCCTAGTGCACATTCATTCCACAACACAAAAACAGATTTTCCCATCCATGGCAAGATGAGGAACAACAAAAAACATGAAGAGAAAAGCTCAGCAAGCTTCCACTACGTGAGGAAATGGAGGACGTGAATGCATAATGGGTTGGGCAGAATTCTTTGGGCATTTATTTGCCCCATAAGTCAAAAGCACATTTTTCAAAAATGGGTGGCTTCCCAAATTCAAATTTGACTGCCATACTCTTCCCATCCCCATGCATTAACTAACTCAACCACTTCTAGAAGAAATAAATGATTGGGCACAAAAGACAAAATGGGTAGTTAACAGTTTGATGGGTTTTCCCTTTGACATTTGGCTCAACATTATTGGCTCAAGGGTTTGAATTATCCCCCCCGCCCCCCTATTCCTTAGGAAATCATGCCCCCATATCTTTAATGTTGCATTGACATAGCTGGTTGTGGGTATTTTAATTAAATTGCATATTTACATGATTTCCAAAATATAATGTGCCATCGACTATCATGATAACTATCGGCATCAATTTTAATTGCCAAAACATAAAACACTAAATCGACGGTGGGGCCTTTGCCTTTAGCTCCACACCATGATTAAATACAATATTTAGATCATATATATTTTAATGAAAACGGGTTCAAAACCGGGGTGTTACAGGGGCAATCTAGGGTTTGATGATACATGCCTTAATCCATCTAATGAACCTTGAGGAGAAACCAAATTTTGACATAATTTCAAAAAGAAAGAAGTGGTTAACTCGATCAAATGCATTAGCCATATCGAGCCTTATCACCATACCTTGTTGCTTGCGTTCCATGCTGGTATGGATTGCTTCCTAGAAAATTATGATGTTGTCAAGGATTTGACACCCTGCAATAAATCCTCCCTACGTATATGATATGACCCTTCCCATTATTTTCTTCACTCTATTGGCCAAAATTTTTGAGAGGATTTTATATGAGGTATTACAGAGTGATATAGGCCTGAAGCGATCTATTGAACTGGTTTTTTTTTCTTTAGGTATCAAAGTGAGAAAGGAAGAGTTGGTGCCCCCCCCTACCTATCCTTTCTTCTTGTCCAGTTTAGAATTTTTTTTAGATCTTCTTTGATAGTATCCAAGGCTTCCCTATAGAAATTGATGGTGAACCCATCAAGTCTGGGTGCCTTATCTGCTTGCAGAGACCAGATAGCAGCTTTGATCTCATATTCCATAATGGGGTTTGACATGTCTTTGTCATCCTGCTCTGTTATAAGGGATGGAATTCCGGAGAGAAGGTATTCCGGTGCTAGGGGATCAGTCGCTTCCTTGTCCATGTAGAGATCTTTGAAGTGCTGAAAAACATGGGCCTTAATATCCTCCTGATCCACTATCATGTTGTTTTCTTTATCCTTTAGTTCTTCAATCATGCTATAGTTGATCCTTGTTTTTATTTTCTTATGTAAGAACTCTGTGTTACTGTCCCCTCCCTTTAACCAGAGTTATCTAGATTTCACCCTCAATTCCTCCTCCTCACCTCTGGTTGCTTTAAGGATCTTTAGATTTAGCTCTTTTTCTTGGCTGATAATAATCAAGGTAATTTCCTCCTTTTCCATCTTGGAATCCAGATCAGCTAGCCCAAATTGGAGTTGGATTTTCCTACTGCTAGCATTTCTATACTCGATTTTCACCCATACTTTCAGCTCACTACAAATTTTTCGTAGCTTGCTTTCCCAAATGTAGCTAGGAGAGCCAGTGCAAGCCAATCCCCATGCATTTTTAACTAGTCCCATGGATTTTTCCTCTTGGATCCAGGAGAAGTTGAATTTGAGGGGTATAGGTCCGAGGTTTTCAAGAGTTGATAACACCAAAGATATCAACTTGTGATTCAAGACCACTGAGGGTAAAGTAAAAGAGGAAAGCGTGAGATCTCTAAGCATAAAAGAGGCACTTACCAAGAAATGATCAAGCCTAGACGCAATGTAACCCACACCCAATCTTCAATTACTCCAAGTATACTTCCCATTTTTCAATGGGAGATCTAGTAGATCGAGATCAGAGATCAAATCCTCCATGTATTCCCCATAGGGATTTCTTACTCTGGAGCCCCCTCTTTTCTCTGCTTGCACTTTGGTAGCATTGAAGTCCCCAATGATAATGAGCTCTTTCCCTGCAAGATCGCCTTTTAGAGCTACTAGGTTGTTCCAAAATGTTTGCTTATCTCTGGAATTTGTTGGCCCATACACATTGCATACATAGCTAACATTTGGGTCATATTTTTCCTGGAATTTGGTAAGGATCCAGTATTGATTCTCCTTTATATTTTTGATATCATACTTACTTGAAAAAAAGGTTGATATTCCTCCTGAGCATTTCCCTGGTTGTTTTTCCAAAAGTGTTGTGAGAGTGCTAGTACTTCCACGTCACTCATTTTTGTCTCTTGGATAAGCAGTAAGTCTGGATACTTACTTGAAAAAAAGGTTGATATTCCTCCTGAGCATTTCCCTGGTTGTTTTTCCAAAAGTGTTGTGAGAGTGCCAGTAATTCCACGTCACTCATTTTTGTCTCTTGGATAAGCAGTAAGTCTGGCATTTCAGATCTGATGATGTCTTCAATTTCTTCCACTTTGTTTGCTCTGCCCAGCCCTCTGCAATTCCAAGAGACCGCTTTCATTACTTTTTGGCTGATTGAGGTCCTTCTCTAGACCTTCCATCTGCTTTCCCTGTATTTTTGTGATTTTGAAGGAGATTTGTTTCTTCAATGCTTCACTGCCTTCCTAACTCCAATTCTCTCTCTTCCTCCTGCTCTCTGTGATACCTTTGTGACTTTCTTCCTCTAGTGATTGGAGTTGTTTCATGGATATCTTGTGACCCATTTGAAGATGTGTCAGGAGATCGGGAAAAAGAGGAAACTCCACTTTGTTTTACCCTTTCAGCCCAGGATCCTACAAGGGATGGAGAGTCTTCCATCTCTGCATGTATATTTTCTTCCCTATGTGAAGTTGTTAGAATGTTGTTGTCTGCTAAGATGCCATAGGGATCTGCTATGCCTTCTTCTAGAGTTTCTTCATTCGATATAATTTCCCCTTATTCTACACTCAAAAGATTGAACTGATTGTTTTTTGTGACCTCCTTTTCTCCCTGCTTTGACTCTTTTCCTTTCTCTGCCTATGGATCCTTTGACTCGGGGTTTTAGGATGTCATTTTCCTTCCTTTTTTTGCCTGTTGCCACCCTTCATCTTGAGTTTTCTCTGGATTTCCTTGCACTATTTTAGGGAATTTTTTTATGAAATGACCGTACTCATGGCATTTCTTGCATTTGAATGGTAGTTTTTCATAATAGACTTTTTTAGCATGTTCCCATCCATCCATGAAAAGGCTTACAATTTTTGAAATTCCTTTTTCTAGATCAACCTCTACGCAGATCCTTGCGCAGGAGAATAAGGGGCCTTTTGGTTCTGACTTGTCTATGTATTTTCCAAGAGAGTTTCCTATTTCCTGAAGAGTTTCATTGTTCTAGTAGTGTAATGGGAGATGAGGCAGACGAACCCAAACTGGGACTACAAAGGGTACATCCTTTTCTGGATCGAACGTTAAACTCCAATAGTTTAGGTATAGCCCCCGGGGACCCATGAAGTAAGACCCACTTCTGAATATTAGATCCCTATCTTCTTTGTTTTTGAATAGAAAAGTGAAGAATCCCTCGCCGTAGAAGCAGTGCTATAGGCCCCCGGAGATCGGAGTCATCTAGTTTTTTTCATCCAGAAATCCATTGCTTTTGGTGATGGCTAGATTCTAGTAAACCGACCTATCAACCCCCGCTCACTCAGTGCAAGGGCTTTCATCCTTGAAGATGCTGATGTGATCTATATTCTAGGAGCATTAGTCTGCTTAACAAAGCCATCTCCTCCATCAGACGCAGAAGAGCGAGGCGGTGGTGTGGAGGCCATAAGAGACCTGAAAGCCGCATCCAGTGTCCTCCATTGGTCTTCCGGGTTGGATTCGCAGGAGGATCCATCCCAATCCTAGCAAGGGCAAAAGCCCACTTCTAAATTTGTTTGATCCTAGATTTTAATGATTTCCATGATCCACTACTAGTCTGTGCTTGGCTGAGCATGTTGTATGCAGTGTATGCATGCAGAGGACTGCCAGATAGCGAGCAGGGAAGCTTGATGCATAGGATATGTCGTCGTCATTCGTTGTTGCGATATTTTTCCATCTTGAATTTACTAAAGAGAGGATTTTTTTATGGTCAGGTTCTTATATCATCCTCTCATTATCATTTGGTTGCTTGGGACAAGTTGTCTAGGCCCAAAGAGTTGGGTGGTTGGGACATTAAACTGCACTAGTTTAATTCGACATTGGTTATGAAGAATTGTTGGAGAGTACTAACTAGGAAAGGACTATGGAAGGAGGTCATTAAGATTAAGTATTTGAAAGGGGGACCTTTCTACCAATGGTTTAGAACTGCACCACGATCTTGACAGGGGGCTTCATACTTTTAGAAAGGGTTTATGAAGTTATATCCTTGGATCAAACAAAATCTTGTGTGGAATGTGGGCAGTGGTTCCCATGTTAATGTGGGGATTGATAATATTGTGGGTTGTTGTAGGTACCTTTCTCTCAACTCTGGTGTACTTGATCAGCTTGCAGGTCTGGGTATTAGTTTTTTGAATCAGATCATTTGCCCTAGCATATCCCCACATTTTGGTTCTTATTGGCTTAAAGTTGTCAACTCGGGCCTTCAAGGAGCATTAGGGTTGGAGTGGGATGCATATATATCCCAACTCAATTGTGGGGGCATCAAAATCAACATGGACGATGATACCTTGGTTTGGTTTTGGCATAGTTCGGAAGGAGATTTGACTACTAAATTAGCCTATTTGTTGCTAAATTATCCTATTTGCATATTGCTAAGTCTCATATCAGTTCATGTCCTATCTAGTGGGCCACTCAGATTTGGAAGTGGAAGATCCCAAAAAAACTCAAATGCTTTACGTAGCTATGCTTGGAGAATAAAATCCTTTCTTGGAAAAATTTGCAAAAAAGAGGGTGGATTGGACCTAGACTTTGTTGCTTATTTGGTTAGGCAAGCAAACCAGTTGAGCATATTTTTGTTAATTACTCTTTCGTAATCAAGTCTGGATGGAAATATGTTCCATACTGTAGATCAAGGAAAACTGGGGCCTTGGATCTTTTGATCAAAATATTCTCGATTGACAATGAAACATTAAAGGTTTAAAGTTTCTTTTGATCCTCTATTAGCATAACTACTTATGTGGAATTTGGTTATTTTTCAAGAGTTATGCCCAAGTTCTCATTATTGTTCCATTAAAATTATTGGGATGCATGAGTACTCAACTGATAAAATCATTGCTAAAAATAGAATCCTGGTGGGTCCTCATTATTTAGGCGGGGGGAGGGGGGTCTGCCACTGGATTTTTTTATGGTGCGGCTCAAGGGGTTGTTGGTGGTTATGGGGCCCTACTTAAAGTATCATCACTTTCACCTTATGATGTGATGTGGCCAAGTGACTAATACTAATGCGGAGATGCTATCTTTTTGGTGCTTGCTTCACTTTCCATGTTTAAACGAGATTGTGTTATTGCAAATTTTCAGAGACGTATAAGCTATTATTAATATGCACAAGGGAATATCAAAGATTGGTACTCTTTCTTTATTTCACTAGTTATCCAAAACAACTGATCTCATTTTTTGAATCTTTAGGTAAACCATATTCACTGGGAGTTTAATGAGGCGACATACTCACTTTCAAAGAGAGATTTACTTTGTAATGAAGGTTGCCTTCACTTTCAAGAATTCATTGAGGGAGACCTTTCCTATAAGGGGAAGTTTATAGTCTACCAGTTCTTGGATTCAACTGTATTGGCACTCTATTTTAGGATGCCTGTGTTTTTTGTTTGAATTCATACATTTCATGTCTTGTATGCATCTAGTTTTCTGCTTGGATAGGCCACGATATCTCATTTATTTGGAAAGGATTTTACCTTGAATGTGTTATATGGACCCTATTCCCTGAGTAGTGTATCCATCTCTATGTTGGAGATGTTTCAGCTTCTATTTTTGTAATTTTTTTCTTCTCCTTGATTCAAATATGAATAGCAAGAAATGTTAAAATGATTAATCCACTCATTAATCAAACTTTTATTACTGTTGCTACTCCATTTAACCCACTATTGTGGATAATGCTCAAACAATGGGTACTTATTCCATAGTGTGCTTAAGGCTACATTACTTATTCCACAACTTGCTTAAGGCGTTAAAGGGGTTGTGTTACTTATTCCACAACTATGCTTAAGGCTCAGACCAGTGGTTTCTATTATTGGCATGCACCCTAACATTGTTTTTTTGTCGAGTTAGACCTAACTCCACATAGTTTCATTTCTTGCCCCATAATATCCATGTATATGCACACACTTGCAACTATAACTGCATTGATCACTCACATTAAGCACACTCTCTCCATGAAATGAGAAAGATGTCGTCTAGTGCGATGAAGCTACTATTCGGATTTGAATTGCAAAGATATGTAAGTTTATACCATTTGATCCAATTTTTAAGGAGGGTGGAGTAGAAGTATAGGGACAATTGAGTATGTCCAATCTCTTATAAATAATATTATTTAAAATTTAATAAATTTAAAATCATTAATAAATCTTTAATTATTTTAAAAGTATTTTATATATTGAATTATCGTTTATTTCGTAAATTTCGTAAATTGGACATCAAACTTAATATTAATTATTTTAACAGTATTTTATATATTCAATTATGGTTTATTTAGTAAATTGGAGATCAAATTTAATATTGGAGTCGGTTAATTATTTTATCATTTGGATTTTTTAAGTTATTTTTGTTAGAATTTATGAAACGTTTTTTGAAATAACAATTTTTTATTGTTCAAATTATATTTTTTATTAGAAAAATTGATTTCATTGCTTAAAAAAAATCTCTAAGCGCCTTGATTCTTGAATTACAAGAATGTATATTTACATAAATACATATAATATTTATAGAAAAAAAGACTACCATTAGAAAAGGCATTTGTGAGATGCTAATGCTAGTTTCTGCTTGTTAAAATACAACAAATATGAATTAGAATATGGAATTGAAATCTTTACAAATGTTATGAAATAATGACATTTTTATAGGGAGTTGAAGTTTATATAGAGATAAAGGGGAATGATTCAACATTTAATGGATGTCCAACTTAGGCTAGAGAGTACATCTTAGACTTTGACTAAGGCTAAGGTTTTAGAAAAAAAATTACTTTCTAATAATTGGATTAAATATTTATAAATTATAAGTTTTAAGTCAAATCGAATTATGAAGTTTGGTGGTTATATATGATTTGAAGTGTCTTTGCTTTGGATGTCTTTTTTTAATTTTATCTTTGGTTTTTTAGTGTGAATATTTTATTTTTCCTGATAACATTAAAATCTTAGTAATGATGCTTTTTTTAAGCTATTTATAAAAGGAATTTAAACCTTTTTTCTTTGACAATATTTGTTACATTTATCATAGAAATATTATCGAGTCAAACTCCTTGTAATGCCATCCAAGACTATGTAAGAATATGCTTTGATGAGGGTGGTGAGTGATATAAACAATTTCTTTATAATGCATTCTTTGTGTCCTTTGTCTCTATGTCGAAACTAGCTTGGTGTATAGCACATTGACATGGACTTCTTTATCAAGAGAAAGCCACATCCTTTCCTATTGAAAAGAGGCATAGGTTGTGGATCAATGTTAGCAAGAACATAATAGGCAAAATATAGAGAAGCTATAGTTACACCAATTAATGTATCAGAAGTTATTCCTAAAGAGGAAGAAGACACATATTTATATGCACAATGAGTGAACTCACCACATGGTCTGGATTATGTAGAGAGAAAATAATAGTATGTATTTGTCAAAAGAATATTATATAATAATAATGTTGTGCTAAGAAAATAGGGTGAGTTCTATTTTTTATATTTATATTCATAAATACTATATTTTAATTATTTTATAATGAGAAAAATGCATATTTAAGTTAACAAGGAAAATATTACTTATATTCTATTGTTTTCCTTAGTAGGATAACTTAGGAAGACTTTGCAATTGAGATTAACCTTGGTAGTGTCCATAATCTACTGGAATGATGAGTTTTATCACTAAAAACAGCCAACACCCAACAAAAAGTAGATGTCACGAATTCCTTCTAGGGATCTTTTGTTGGTCACCAATATGGCTTGTTGAGCACATTGTTGCATCTATAAGAATCAAAATAAATATGATGTGTACCCTAAGTTGGAGGAAATATCAACATCGGCATACCGATACAAGTTAACTAAGAATTGAATACACGCACCCTTTCCCCTCATAATGAATCAATACCAGTGTACTAGAACTAGTTAGTGGAGGTGACTAGCATACACAACTTTATCCCTCGATGAAAAAAATAAATCAATTCCCTTAACAAGGTAAATCAATGGTGAATATACATAGGTGTGTCCCTTACATAGCCTTGTCCTTTTATGTACCAATGTAAATCAATTCCATCACCTTCCCTGACTAACTTAGTGGGATTGTAGGGTGTCTTAACCTCGCATTATACCTAGGTGAATGGGGAAATCCTACCACTTATACTAAGTTATTGTCCAACAAATGTACAAAGCTACTGGTGCACTAGGGCTCTACCTTTACCTATGTCTATGCATCAATCCCATGAACAATAAGCTACATCTCTAAATCAATTAGTTCATTAGTCATTGTTAATTTTGTCTCTCCTTGTGAATTTGGATTTGTTATTGAAAAAAATTATAGATATGTCCATAAATCCTTGCTTCTATCTCTCCTCCTACATTTGCATTTGTTGTTGAACATATTTACAATATATAGATTGCCTACCTTTGGGTGATATTAAATAGGAAATAATTCTTGCTCATATGCTTTTAGTTGGAAAGTGGATGGCCTCCCTTGTTTTGTTTGCTTTAGAGGCTTCATGAATAGGACATGAGGTTATTCATATGTCCATCTCTTAAAACATTATTATCTATCGACCTATAGAAACTCTCGAGAAGAGAAAGCGAGAAAGACACATGAAGGCAACATCAATGTAGATGAGATATAGGTAAGTGTGTGTAGAAAAGACACTTGGTCGCCATTCAATGTAGTGAACCTAACAAAGGTGTGGACATAGGTTTAGCATTGACTATATGCAATAGATTTGCCAAGCACTTGCTACTCATTCAAAAAAATGTGTCATCATATGATTCTTACTTTTATTTTAAGACACATACACTTTTAAAAGTAAGTTAAGATGGTTGGGTTTACAATGACACATCCAGTTCTTGGGAAAGGGTTATACTAGATATAGTATTTTGAAAATCTAAGCTCAATTACAACAATAATGAAAACCAAATGTTGTGTAATAACTAATTGTTATTGGGACAAGGTTTATAATCATTAATTTTGAAGAACATGGTAAAATACGATAAATGTTCAAAAAGAAATGGGCATATGACTTGGTAGGAGAACATGACTTACCTTCTTAATGTTGAATAAATATTGAATTAGATATAAAGAATTTGACTTAGAAAGATAACATACTATATCAATGAGTTCACTAGATAAGGAAGAGAACCCACTCTCAAACATTTTTTATATTTAATACATGAATTTTCAATTGGCACGAAAACATAAATGACGGGATCCATGAGTTCATTAGACAAGGTAGAAACCTTCCTAATTTGAAAACCTTCCTACTTTTGAACAAATTTTGAATTTGATAAGTGAATTATTATAATCTTTGCAAAATATGCATTGATAAACCCCATTAAGAAGCAAATTCATTATTCAACTTTTAACAATATATAGACTAGAAAACTAGGACACAAATTCATTGTTCAAAATTAGGAAATACTATTAAGGTTGCAATAGTAAATAGAGGCAACAATTTCAGTGAGAAAACTCTTACCAAGTAGAGAATATATGCTAATGAAACATAAATTTCCCTAATGAAAAATATGTAATAGGTTTTCATAATGTCACTGGAAAGGGAAATGATGGATATGAAATGTGAAACCAAGACTTTGCATCAAGAGGATGAAGATTGGAAAATATAAGTAGGTGAAAAAAACATTACATCACTTGTAAGGTAATTAGCTCATAAATATTTAACCTACCTAAAACATAAATAAGCTAATTAATCATTTATATCCCTACAATCTATTCAGCCGAATAAACCAATCCTTCGACTTATATACACAAATAACAAAATTTCATTTCCCATAAACTTTATGCCATATGCTACAAATTTGAAAAAGCATAAGATGAAGTCGCACGAGTGTGGCTCATTGGCGATCATTGGCGATTTGCTTGATATGAAGTCACATGTTGTAACGGAGATCACGAATTCAAATCACACCTGGGCTTACCCGAGTAACGGGTGAGGATCGGGATTTAATATACTTTTAGTATAATTTTAATTCATCATATAATAAAATGTGATAACTTATAAGTCACTACTTAATTAGTAAATATCTAAATGGCATTATGTTTTAGAATCTGAGAAATTGATGTTGGGTCAAAAAAAAAATCATGTTCCAAGAAGACTTGAATTTTTTTCTCTGGATCGGTGAAGATATCTCGACTCCGTTATGTTAGAAGGCTGGCTTAGATCACATCTCAGAACTAGGGTGCTATTTGCAGAGCTTTATTTAGCAAGTACTTTGTAAACTAGAGTTTTAACCCTCTTTGCAGATCTTGATATCGAGAGTTGCAGACATTTCAAGAACCTTTTATCCAAGAAGATTTAGGTACGATGGACTGGCTCGATCCAAGTTTGGATCGGCTCTCTGTTGATCTCCTTGTCTCTTCTTTGTGTGTGAAGGAGGATTTATCTGCGTGAAGGAGCTCTAGGAGATCTTGGTTAAGAAGTATTAGGTTCTGTTTTGCAGGGCTACTTCTGCTTGTTCGTGAATTGCCCTGGTTGTTGTGCGAAGGTTTCTATTGTGTTTCTTATGGCTGCAAGTGCCTTGAGTGACTGGGTGGCTCGGTCCTCCTTGAGACCAACTCTGTTTTGAGGTCATGGAGGATGGAGGGGGCTCCTCCCTTCCCTTGATCTCAATGCCTTCAGGAGACTAGTAGCTACAGGAAACAAGAGGAAACTCAACCAAAACCAGCAGTCTTTCGTCAAGAAGCTTAATAATATTCCTACGGTGGAGCTTCATGTGGAACAACCATGTCGAACAAACCTAAATATAGCTGACCGAGGCCTCATTGGCCAGTTCAATGGGCTTTGGCCATCCCCCAAGGCAATCAAAGGGTGGGTTCAAAGGAATTGGAAACCTCTTATCTCAGAAGGAATATCAAGCAATTTGATAGGGAAGGGATACTATATCTTTCTTTTTGAAAACTCGGTAGATAGAGATTTAATATTTAGAAACGGACCATATTTCATGGGTCCTCAAGGGCTCTACCCGAACAAGTGGAATCTGGACTTCGATCCAAATCAATATGTCCCTTATCTTGTTCCTGTTTAGGTAAGGTTGTCGCATCTTCCTCTCCATTGCTGGAATTCGAGGTCTCTAGAAGCTATAGGAAACACTTTGGGAAAATATATTGATGAGGCTGAAAGAAGAGATCAATATACTTGTGCCAGAATATGTGTTGAAGTGGATGTGGAGGTAGGTCTTCCTGAAGCTATTAATTTGACAGTAACAGATTGGTTACACGTGCAAGAGCTAGATTATGAGCAATTTTCCTTTAAGTACAGATTTTGTCATGGATATGGGAATTTCGCCAGATCATGTAAGAAAAAAGTTGAGGAAGAAGCTATCAAAAAGAACGGAGATCAATGGATACAAGTTCAAAAAGCTAGTTCAGCAAAGCAAGGAACACAAAGCTAAGGGACAAAGAGAAGAAATGGGGACGGGTAGCAATCCCTCTGGGCAGAAACAGAAGAAAATGGAGCGGCTGTGAAGGAAATATCATCTCAAAATAATTTTGAAGTATTGAGCATTCCAGAATAACAAGTTCTCCCAGTGCTTGAAGAGGGAGAAGTCCCACAACCTCAAAATCAGACAAGAGAAGAAGTCAAAGATCCAGCTGAGCCAAATCTTGGCACTCATGTGGATGGACATTCTCCCACATATGCAGAAATGGAAAAAAAAAACCTATGGATAATTTTGGATCATTCAATGAAGATTCCCTAGAGAGGTCTTCAAAAAAAGTGCATAAATCTCTTAAGAAGGTTCGGGAGGAAGAACCTGAACGTCTTAAGATGCAAGGAAGTCAAGCCAGTATAGAGATGTCAATCAGTAGGAATACTCGGGCCAGACCTTGAAAAGGAGTTCCTCTCCCTACCGACAATAATAAATGATGAACATCATCTCTTGGAATTGTAGGGGGATGGGAAATTGTTCGAAAGTAAAAGTTGTTAAAGACCTTTTAAGAATGGCTTCCCCCGATGTTCTTCTGCTCCAAGAGACAAAAATCGAAGAGGGAAATCTTCTTTCCTTCAGCAAAAAGAATTGGAAAAAACATGCAGGGAAGGTTGTGAGTGCATGGGGCTCATTCAATGGACTTGCAACTCTGTGGACAGAGGACCTTTTTCATTGAAAAATTCATTTGAAACGCAACACTGGATATTCACTGAGCTCAGGCACATCTCTAGTAAGATATCTCTTTCTATTTTCAATTTATACGTTCCTGTTAATTCTCAAGAGAAAATAGAATGTTGGAATTCTCGAGCAGAGTTTCTTGCTGCAAGCAATCTATCAAACATTTTAGTGGCTAGTAATTTAAATATCACTTTGGATCCTAATGAGAAAAAAGGTGGAGTTTGTGGGAGAGACCCCATGCACAAAACAGTGGAGCATCTCATTTCAATATGGGATCTGATTGATTTTAAACCAAAAAGAGGTCGATACACCTAGAGTAATAACCATACTAGAGCAGCTAATATTTCAGCCAGACTGGATCGATTTCTGGCCCATAATACTTTATTAATAGAAACAAAATTATCTCCACCAGCATCTTACCAAAAATCACCTCAAATCATAAATGAATCTTGCTGCAGCTTGAGGATGAAGAAGACCTCGGTCCCATCCCTTTCCAGTTCAGTTCCTTGTGGATTGACAAAGATGGTTTTATGCCCACTATTTTCAATGCGTGGATTATTCTGATTACTGGATCTCCAAATTTCATGTGGGAGAGAAAATTAAAAAACACCAAGTCTGCGTTGAAGGACTAGATAAAACAATCTCTCCAAACTCCTACCAACAATAGAAATCAAGCCTTGGAAAATTTGGTAGAGATACAATTGGAAATCGAGGAATCAAAGATCACCCCTACAATGTTGGAAATTGAACAAAAGGGTCAGTTTAATTCTTTCTGAGCGTTTAGGAAGGAAGAAGATTATGGCGTTTGAAATCTCACAGTTTATGGTTGAAATCGGGAGATAGAAACACCTCTTTTTTCCATAAGCAATATCGAGCCAGACTCTACCACAACCACATTTTAGAAATCTCCTCTTCGACTGGTGAATCTTTCAAAGGCATCTCTCAAATCAAACAAGCGACTGAAGTTCATTTTCATAGCTTGTTCAAAGAGGATGGAGCTATTGAATTTAATTTAACCTCTGATTTTCTTTCCAACGTCCCTAATTTGGAGAGTGAGGAGGAAAATGGGGAGCTAATGAAGCCCTTTATAGAGGAAGAGATCATTGATGTTATATGGTATATGGAACTAGATAAAGCTCCTATCCCTGACAGATTCTCCATTCATTTTTATAGAGTACGCTAGAATGTAATTAGAAAAGATGTTCTCATGATGGTCAAAGCTTCTCAGTTTAAAGTCAAAGTTGGTGGAAGTACCAACTCCACCTTCCTTGCTTTAATTCCCAAAGAAGTTAAACCTTCTACCTTTGATCGATTCAGATCTATTTCTCTTTGTAATGCATCATATAAAATCTTATCTAAACTCTTAGCTAACAGGCTCAAACCGCTGCTTAGAAAGTTGATCTCTCCTCTTCAAGGTGGATTTGTAAAAGGGCGTCACATTCTGGACAATGTGATTCAAGTTCAGGAATCCATGCACTCCATCTTCCACAGAAATGAGAAGGGCATGTTGATAAAACTTGACATCGCAAATTCTTTTGACAGAGTAAAGCTTTCCTTCCTTTACAAAGTTATTAACTAATTTGGTTTCAATTCTGCATTTATAAATCTGATGAAAGCTTGTACTAATAAACCTTGGATAGCACCACTAGTAAATGTCAGACAAGCAAATTTCCTTCAAGCTTCCAAGGGTCTTCATTAGGGTTGTTCGTTATCGTTGTTTCTTTATATTCTAATGGCAGATTCTCTGAGTAGAAAGCTAACTGTAGGTAAAAATGTTGGGATTATTTCAGGCATCAAGTTAGCAAATGGAGAAGAATCTATGAACCATGCCCTCTTTGTGGATGATACGCTTCTCTTGGGAGGGGCTTCTTTGAGGTTGGCAAGAATCTTTAAAGAAAATATGCATCATTTTTGTATGATTTCAAGGGCTGTTATCAACAATCGAAAGAGCGTTGTGTATGGTTGGAACGCAAATCCCTCAACTATTGCAAACATTTCTCAAATTTTAGGCTTTGACGGATTTGTCACTTGGGATAAGGTCAAGTACTTGGGCCTTCCTCTAACTATAGTACAAAACAATCCTTCTCTTTGGCTATAAATTATTAGCAAGTTAAAACCTAATATTGCCTCATGGGGTCACTCATTGGCTAACTATGACACGGAAGCTTGTTTTAATCAAGTCAACTCTCTCAGCTCTACCAATTTATCAATCCTCTCTCCTTCTAGCTCTGAAAATGATTATGGATCAGATTTCCAAGTTGATAAGAGACTTCCTCTGGCAAGGCAGTAAAGGAAATCAAAGTCGGTCAAGAGACCAGTTCTTGAAGGTGGTCTGCATATTAGAGACCCGGGATTGGTTAACCTTGCCATGGGAGGTAATTTGTTGTGGCAAATTTTCTCTAACAAAAAGCACAATGTCAGTCAATTTTTTTGGAAAAAATACCTTGAAGAAGGAACTCTACGGAATTTGCAACTGTCTAACACTCCTAAAAGCACTATAATCTAGAATCTATGCATAAAAGGATTATATTTCTTCACTCAACAATTATATTGTATACCTGGAAACGACAAAAAAAAAATATGGGATGATAAAATAAAAGGTAATGGTCCTTTAAATTATGATCCTTCTATCGCTGAGATCAAAGACTGGTTGGAAAATAAAGGTATTCTACATCTGCCAGACATTTCTGCTTGGGACTGTAAAGGAAATTGGGCATCGTGGGTGTTCGTAGCATTGCCAGACTGTGGATATCCTATGTTACACTCCCACCTCAAATCATTGTTAATTAAATTAAATGGATTGGCTCCGATTCATTCTTCTTGCAAGGATGCATGGGGTTGGTGCTCTTCAAGAATTTATTCAACAGCTTCCGAATACCAGTCTCTTCAAACCAATATGATATCTCCACACAAGGCTAATTTATGGAAATCAGTGTGGCAATCTCCCATTATTCCAAAAGTTAATTTCTTTTCTTGGATTCTCATGCATCAGAGAGCTCTGACAGGTGAAAATATGTTAAAAAGAGGTTTTTTTGGACCTTTCACATGTTGTTCTTGTAAACAAGTTGTTGAAACTTCAAAACACATTTTTGTTGGATGTGATTTTACTCAGAAATCTTGGGCACATCTCTTGAGTGGGTCGCCGGTCTCAGCTCCTTCAAATATTGAACCTGTAAATTTATTTGTTAATTGGCAGCTCAGGTATCCAAGAATTTCTTCCACAAGCCATGAATGGAGGAAACTTTGGCAAGCCATCCCAAAATTCTTTTGGTGGAAAATTTGGTTAGCAAAAAAATGATTTGATTTTCAGTAACAAAGCCATGAAACCATAACTTGTAGCCATAAAAGCTAAGGCTCTGCTTCTGGAAGTTATGGGAAACACTCATCTTGATCCCAATAAAATCAAAGTTGAACATAAGTGACTTGGATTGTTATAGGTGGATAAAATTTAGCTGAGTTCTGGAAAACCTGTTATCAATCCATTTTGGCAGGTAAGACGTTCGGAAAAAGATTTCTCAGATTGGTGGCAAAGGAAGAATAAAGTTTCAATCTTCTTTGATGGTGCGTCAAAAGGAAATCCATGGAATTCTGGAGCAGGTGGATTGATCTTCTATCAGGGAGGAAGGATTCAAACTAGCTTCAATTGGGGATTATGTCAACTCTCAAATAATCAAGCAGAATTATATACTCTTCTAAAATCATGTCAACTCGCCAAAGAAGCTGGGCATAACAATCTTAAAATATTCGGAGATTCTGAAATCATAATAAAAGTTTTAAATTTTGGTACAAAGTTCACTAATCTCAGTTTGAACGTGACTATGCAAAGGTTGCACTTCATCTTAATAGACTGTGTCTCGGTCTCCTATTTTCACATTCTTCGTGAATTGAATAGGTTGGAAGATCATAAAACAAATCAGGTTTGTCTTCTTCTTCAAGGAATGCTAAGCCTGAATGACGAACCTAGTTTGATGCATCAAATTCCCTAACTTTGGAATGAGAAGTTGTGGAGAATAGGAGTTGTATATTTTTGAAAATATGTAATTGGGTGAAGGCCCTTCAAAATGATTTACCAATATGTGTGTATGTGTGTGTGTGTGTGTGTGTTTTAGTGGAAAAAAAAGCATAAAATGAAAAATAATCTAAACTATTTGGTTGTCACTGTTTATAAGCTTATTGACATATTCTACATATTTGAAAAAGCATAAAATAAAAGTTATCCCAAGCTATCCTTTTTCATCTCCTTATAAAACCATAATCTCAAATAATGAGGAACCTCATCATCAAAACCCTAATTCCCACTCCTCTTTTGAACTAATTGAAATAGAACTGCTATAATTGATAGCATAACTAGTGAAAATGGATGATAGTTCATAGCATAACCATAATCTCAAATAATGAGGAACCTCATCATGTAAAACCTTAATTTCCACTCCTCTTTTGAACTAATTGAAATAGAAGTGCTATAATTGATAGCATAACTAGTGAAAATGGATGATAGTTCATAGCATAATTAGTGAAAAAAATATCTTTTTTTTTAATCTAGCTCACTCAAAATCCTCGTTAGGATCCAATTTCCTTTCATATGTTGTCTTTATTATCCAACAACCATTGAAAATAAGTCAATACTAGTGTTGACATATTGTTTCTATGATCCAACATCCACTGAATATAAGAAAAACATTACCCAATTAATAATAGAAAACTGGTTTGTTTTGGCATCGATCTCAATTATTACTATCCCTGCCTTATTATGTATTCGATAATTCATTGACCATGTATTAGTGTGTTTTGACTAAAAATGTGTTTTGCCAATCGCCAAAGTTAAACTTTGTAATTTATTTAATCTATTTTGAGTATGTGTTAAAATTGATTTATTTAACATTTCATTGGTTAAAGTCTTATTAGTCCCTGCCCGGCTAGCAGGGACTCTAGTTATCGGCTTGCCGCCGTTTCGATTACATTACACGAAAACCAAAACAAATCTTACTGAAATATCCTAAGTTTTCAATACCAAAATGTTATTTAAATCATAAAAAATTGCATTCAACCAATAGGCAATTTTGAGGCCTTATTTGGCCTCATTTCGGGGCCATTTCGCTTTTTCAATGTTTTAACTTAGGGTTATACATATGTAACGACATTGAAACGAAGGCAGATATCACATATTGTAACTGTTGAAGTAATGCTAAAGTTTTTTCTAGCATTAAACAAAAACATAAAATGTTTGAACTATTCTTGGCAATGTAAACACGGTAAACAAAATAAATAATTGGGCACGTCTCCTCTTCTTGATTTGGCATGCAGCATGCATAGCATATTGGCACGTTGCAACATGCATAGCCCATCTTGGCACGTTGCAGCCGCCCAAAAGCATTGCAAGATCTCCATCAGTGCAGATATCTAGCAGAATAGGAATGCTCTTTATGCTGCCATACGTTTTCATGCTACCAGGTCCAAGTCCGAATTGCTGCAGGAGATGCTGCCAGGTCCAAGTCCGATTTGCTGTAGGAGATGAAGGGAAGACGACCTGTGTTAGGAGATATTGAGGTGATTGTCTTTCAAGCGAATACACACAGCCTAATTCACAGTCTAATTCATAGAGATGAGCAGAGCACGTCACTCGTCCTTCTTCTTATCAATTTATTCTTTCACTTTGCTATAAGCCCGTTGCTTGTTAAATGTAGACTGAATAAAGAACTTTTGTGTTTAAACCCTAATAGTATGTATATATCATAGTTCTAACAGGTTATGGTTAAAACCAATTCATGACCCGAACTCTAAATTAAGAGACAATACATTTACATTGTTAACCACAAATGAATGACCAGCCTGCCTAATCGCTACATTCTTTTTTGTTTTGTAAGTTAGACTAGCCACATGCCAGCATTTTGCTTCAGAAGTCAGGTCTCCTGCAGTTTTCGATGACTTGGCAGCTACAAACGGAGGCTGGCATTCGTCTCCTCGTCTTGACAGTTGCAGTAGCCCTTCATTTCTTCAAGAGGGTTGTCGAGGTAATCTTTATTCGATTAACCCCTCTCGCTTTTGTTTCCATCTTCTCAGATTTGCACTAGCGCTTCATTTCTTCAAGTGGGTCGTTTTTATTCAATCAGCTCCTTTCTCTCTTTTGTTTCCATTTTCTGTTAATTTGTATATGAAAACCTTTCTCTATTCTACTCTGCTATGTAATCTACTCTGCTATGTAATCTGTACGCAGGTGCTGTTTATTCATCGCTATTCTGGAGGCATGGCCATCGATTCCACCATTCTGATCTCCTTCCTGTATAGTTTTTCAGCTGCCAGTTTCCTTTATGTTATGCAAATATCTGAGAGCCTGGCATCACCATCCATGAATTTTATGCCACTGGGCATTCTCCTCTTCGTCATTGGCATGAGTGGGAACCTGTACCATCACTACTTGCTGTTAAGGCTTCGAAAGGATGGTGCGAAAGGGTACTCTATCCCACAAGGAGGGCTGTTTGAATTTGTGGTTTGTCCGCATTACCTTTTCGAGATTATTGATTTTGTTGGGCTTGCCTTCATCTCCCAGAGACTTGGTAAATTTTCAGATATATGATATTAAAATTGTTGATATACTAGTTTTCCATTGCAAAATACAGTATTCCCATATGAACTAACTCCAATATGAACTAACGAAATACCACTAGTATGCCCCATATATAATTTTCTTTCTACGACCCAACCCAACCATGAATTTAAAGTACAGAACAAAACAAAAACGATATATATGATACTTGCAAGAAGATCACTGAGATGCTTCCTTCGAAGGACAACTTAAATGAACAGATTCTTCGACACCGAAATTCCTTGCTTATCTTTATCAACTCACCATGCACAAATGTAACAAACTATTGTATGTTGTAATATATAAGAAACACACTAGTAGAATCATAACCACTTAA
>LPNX010318305.1:47705-193389 GCA_001517045.1 Pseudotsuga menziesii | reverse complement strand
TGTTAACATATAATCTAAGTTCATAAAGGTATCTAAATAACAATACATAGCATCACCTGGATAGTCCTTCTGGCATCTCTGTCCATCACTGCACCCTCTTCCTGAGATTCCAACCCTTACATTTGATTTGGATTTTGGTTTCTATTATTAAAACCCCTGCTACCTCTTTTTCCTGGGTCCATGTCCATCGTTGTTTGCAACCAGCAGATCATTCACTGTAAAGACAAGAGGCCATCTGTCTCTGTGATTTTCACTACAAATCTATGGTTATAATTAATTACAGCCTGCAGACCATTGATTACTGTATTGGAGATTGTAGCTCTACCAAGCTTTGTCTTTCTCGGCTATGAGGGATTTTGAGTTTTGACAAGGTTTGACAAACATATAAATTAATTATATCAACAACTATGTCATAATGTTGTTCGCTGTATAGTTTTCGTCGTTACTGAAAGCCAAGTGTTGAAAGCCAAATGTTTATTGTGTTTCGCTTTCACACATTATGTCAAGTGTCAACTAGATATAATGCTTTCATGTGTTGTGTCAACTGTCAACTTGGGCGAGATGCTTTTAATATGGATGTCTAAATTGTCATGAAAAAGATGGTGCGGTGCTTGTTAGGATATGTTTTCTACCCTTGCACCACATCATAGATAGTATTTTGAACTATACACCATGCATGTACGTTGGGAAAACAACTTTAGAAAATCTATTATTATCTTCTTAAAAGTGTTAAGAAGCACTTTCCATCTTCACAAAAGTAGATATTGCATAAATGACTAAATCATAACCACATTTATGTTGTGGGTTGCGTATGCTTATATACTTTGTTAGGAAATCTTCTTACCTTTGGCATTTTCGTGCTTAGTTATTTCCATTCACACAAGAAGTTAAAACTACGCATATATAAATCCAGCTCTCCAGCTCTCATTGCAAAGCAACAAATTCATCATTGCAAAGCAACAAATTCATAAGGCAACAAATTCAACAAATTCATCATTGCAAAGCAACAAATTCATAAGGCAACAAATTCATCATTGCAAAGCAACAAATTCATAAGGCAGGGACTTGTTGCTTTGCAACCATTCTTGTTTTGAAATGATTACAATGGAGATATATCATTGATGATGACGACAACTATATTTAATGAATATTTATTTCATGCTTATTGTAATGTGCCCCCTTTATGCCAGTTGTTTTATGATTTAATTGCTATTGGATACACTTTCAAAGAAAATCATTCCATAATAAATGTGGCATCAATTGGCGTAGCACCTAGATCCTTCTAGCGTTTTATTCATGCCTGGGTTTGCATATTTTTTTACTGATCTTTTAATCCGCTCCTTTCTATTTATTTTCCATATGTGGCCCCCCTTGAATCAAATCCACTTTCCCCCTCACCACGGACTCTCCTACTCCTGCCTGGGTTTGCATCTTTTTTTACTGTGCTTTTTATACGCTCCATTATATTTATTTTCCATATGTGGGCCCCCTTGAATCGAATCCACTTCCCCCCTCACCAAGGACCCTCCTAATCCTGTAAAAAAAAGTATACATTATATATTTTGTGGCGGTATGACATACCCTTCATAACCCCAACAACACATTTATACCATCAAATATTGGAATATTTAGCAGCGGAGGATGTTTGCTGGAACACTGCACCTTCATGCCGTAAGTTTAAGGCAGTAGTATATATAGGTGAACAGGGTAGTTGGTAAGAGTATAAGGTAAGTAAGCATAAAGGGCGATCGGAATATCCTAGTGGCTATCCGATCAATATTACTGGTTGAAGCTATAGGTGTATAGATATGGTAGGCAGATAGAGTAGGTAAACATAAGTTTAGGGCAAGGATCTAAAAGTCCTGCTATCAATGAAAAGTATATGTCAGGGGATGCACTACTTAGAACTACTACTGGCCTTACCCCGCGTTGAAGGCCTTAGAAGGACTTGAACCAGGATCGGGGTCTGGGGATCCCTTAAGTCATCCCTTCACAAGAAGAATGTGTGAAATTTATATGTTTTCAGCTTTTAGATTTGCCTTTCATCCCTTCTGGAAAGAAACTTCCATATGCTACGGGAAAGTTACTCTCTCTTGCTTGTCTACGGTAAATGCACTTCCGTCTTGTTTTAATTAAAAAGGGTTAAGGTTGATGGTGTCAATATAATCACCAACCTCTCTATTTTATCTTTTGTAGCCGACTTCCTCCATATTCCCTTGTGCTTTGCCACTTTTGCGCAAAGATTATGTGTGGCACACTCTCAGCCTTTAATATTTTCGTAGCTTCAAAACGAAGGGACCAACCAACACCAATTTCATGTCATAATATAAACCCCAATTTAGTAGTGTGAATGTGGAAAAATACTCGATAGATGTTATAACTAAGACTCCTCCCATACCCTTGTACGAGGTCATACATTCTCCTTCGTTCCCATATGTTATAGTGGGGTTTCAAGGCTACTGTTATGAGGTATAATGGATCATTATATCTAGTTTATGAGTTGGGGTGCTGGTACATTATCAATGGGAATGAAGGTGAGGGACGGACTGGATTGGAATTGGATAATCAATTGGATAAAATTGATCTGAGGTACACTTCCCCTTTGAGGCTTATTCTTAGGTTTCTGAAACCATTGTATTTTATACAGAGCCATAGGAAGTTTTCCCCCATTTGTTGTTGTATTATATCATCCCCTTGTATTAGCGACAATAGCCTAGGGGAATATAGCCAGTGAGTAATTTTATAGCCACTAGTGGAATAGAGCCGTTGTCAGAGTCGATCATAATTAAAGTGGACTTACAGTATAGGCTTTCTGACACATTTGAACTAATAAATAGGGACAATAGGTGGTTTCCATTGAACTTAGGTGATAAGTGTCTCCGGCTAACAGTTTATTTTCCCATTAGTAACTCGCCCTCTTCTTAATGTTCACGCTCCCAATAGAGTAAAAAGATTCACCCAATGTTGTGTAACTTTTATTGTATCATTTCTAAATTTGCATATATGTTAATTGTCTAAGCTCATTTTATTTCCTCCTGAGTTCACATATTTTTTAATAATCCTGCAAATAGAACATTATTGTAATATTCTAAGCAGTTTTTCTCTCCCCATTGTAATATTCTAAGCAGTTGTTTGCTCCCCTTCTTCTTGTGCTAGGTCTCCAGACGATAGAATCATAAGGTTGGTGATTATATTCAGGATGGAATTAGACTTGCTTTATGGAATACCTGAGTACTGACTACTCTCATGATAGAGTTTATTTCTTCGCGGACTAGTTTTCTGGCTTATGGATCGGGGAAATAGCAAGGAGATAAGTTTTCTCAATAGCCTACAGGTAGCTACCCCAGCTTGTCTTCTCTTCTTTCTTATACACAATTTATGGTATGAATTCTGTATGGATGACATTAGCTGACTCGTCTTCTTACATATTTTTAAGGATCAAACATTATTCAATTTATTAATGTTGTTTATGGATTTTGTTGGGAAAACCTGCATCCTTGCTATTGCCATTATATTATGCTTTAAATGAGGTCTAGTGTTGAGTTGAGAATGGTTCATATTCCTTCATCTCTTTAGAGCATTATATTGCCACTTTTAGTGATGCGGTTGTCACGAGTTATTCTTGTAGTATATCTTTTGAGGGAACTTTCCATCGTTGAGTAAAATCCTAACTAGGATAGACCAAAGCATTGTTGAATTTAATAGTAATTTTTTTAGCTCAATGTTACATGATCAATTCCCATTGAGTGTTGAGTAGCTATAAACAACGCACATTGAATACCATTAGCATCAGAAGTTGTTGATTTCTATAAACAAAGGTAATTAACTAAAGCTACACACTATGGACAGTATGAGGCTTGACTAAAACACTAAAACGTGTTAACAGTAAAGTAAACCAAAGCCCTGTAAAAAAAACCGATAAAAATACAAAAACAGGCAGAGTGAACCTAAAGACTGCACGAGAGATAGCCAAGACTCCAGGGTTTTAATACTTTAGGTTACAACCGAAGACCCATTTTCAGCAAGCAACTTTATGATATTCGTAACAATTCACACTTCATAATATCAAAAAAAAAATATTATTAATTTTTTACAACATCCCTTTGATGTCGGAGTGAACAAAAATATCTTTAATATCTTTAAGACAAAACAAGATTTTGAGAAATCAACTTGCAAAATAAAAATTTCCATACCAATCAAAGTCTGGTGATATTCATTTTCTTTGCTCGGGATGGTTGCACTGAAATGACACGAATCTTCAACGAATTTACTTGAATATGTACAAGATTGAACAATGCAATTCCTCCATCAAATGTGAAAGTGAAGGGCCTTGATGTCGTCTTCAAATATTTACTTGGGGATAAAGCTTTCTCTTAGGATTCTTGAGAGGGCTTACGCAGAATCTCAAACCAATCAACTAGTTGGACAACTCGTTACTCAATGAAGTAAAAAATTTTGGGATTTTCATTGACCTGCACTCCAAAATAAGGAGAAAATCATCTTGCATAGTTGTTATATTGAATTCCTTCTATATTTCTTGCTCTCACCTTAGGACTAGAAAATGCCCCTCCAAAGTTTCTATTGCACATGACTACTTGACGATTATGAGGTGAATCCCTCTAATCATCTTCAGACTCCATGAATTGAATTGATCTGCTTTAAGAGAAATCGTTGATCTTGGAGTTCTCACTCTATCTTTATCTCAATGATGTTGATCACTTAATTTGCTTGGGAAGAAGATTTGTCCCAAGTTTGTCGCATGCGTCACACTACATTACGATTTCTTTGGAAATTCTCACAACCTTTGAGCTCCACAAATGTTTTCTATCAATATTTAACATAGTTGCCACTCCCTGTCATTCGAGATGACACGAGGATCGTCGTTTGACACAAGAACGCTTAGACATGTTATGCCCGTCGATGGAGTCGGGTCAACGCACTTTACTCCATGTACATTATTCATTTCGATAGATTCTTTTCCCCTCTCCAAAAATTAGAAATGATAAAGCATGGGTATTCCGAGTCTTCAGGTTCTGGAACTAACTACAAGCCTCTATTGTTCCTCTTAGGGTTTCTACCAAGTTGAAGGTTTAGCACGAAACAAATCACATAATCACATGGACAAGAATCCACCCATAAACAAGTGAATCAAATATTGTATGTTAATTAATGGACCAGCAAAAAAATCCCATTGTTTTCCCAACAACAACACAACGAAATATAGGGGTCATCCGCAGAAATACTTCAATAAATAGAGTACATATGAGAGAGAATGAAATTTCCAATGGGATCAGCTCTAGCGATTTAAATATTGATTCTTCAAAATAGATAAACAAAAGGAAATACCCGAGCGAACAATTGCAGGGACAATTCAAGGCAATGAGAGGAGTCAACTGATTTCTCTTTATTTATTCCCTCTATTCAAGTAGAACCAATGGATGTCGGGGGCAACCAAGGGGTTCAATTGGGAAGTTAGGTATTATGATAATGCTTTCCACTCACTTGCAATCGTTGTTGTTGCATTCTAGAGTTGTGCATATTCATGACAAATTTGACATTCCAGAAAATTATTTCTTATGGTTCATCTTGTGAAAAATTTGACAAATATATTATGATATGATTATCTTTATGTATTAAACGGTATTCTTCTTATTATGTTCCCAACAAGTGGATATATATGAATCGGTCAAGGCTATTATTTAGAGTAATTTGTAGTAACTTTAACAAAAACATGTAATTTAAACTAAGGTTGTGTATTATTTTTTTATTTTTTATTTTTTAAAACTATTTTTTTTGCATATTCATTGGTTAGTGCAGGTGACATTTTTCTAGGGTTTTGTGACGGAGGACCCGGCGGCAGAATGACATTAGCATGGGTAGCAGTGTCTAGCAATATCATGTTTAGGTGTGTACGTCATCCTATGCAGGTGGTATTACTGGAGGCAATTGTAAAGCACTTAGAGTGACAAGTGTAAGACTCAGTTATTATGGCTACTGAGGAGTTCGAGAATCGAGACTCTAAGCTATTGTGGCTGCAGAGTATCTGAATTTAATTAATGCCCAGGTTTGGCTTATAGGTAAGGTGGCCTTGGGTTTTTAGTGGCAAGACCTAGCAACCAGGTGTTGTAAACATTGTTGATTGTGTTAGTCTCTGTATATTAATATATACACAAAAAAAACCTATACATTTCAGAATTCTGAAAAAACCATACAACAAATCCTTCATTATTGTATATTTGGAAATGAGTTCCATATACAAACGAATCCCATAGGGGAAACCTAGCTTTCCCAAGGATGATAGCAGTGAGGATCCCATCCATGTTGTCCTTTTCTGACTCAACAACCGCCACGCTCTCTCCCTTTGACAATATTCACCGTCTGATTTTATCCACGACACGTTCTTGATTTTATTCGATCGTTTGTAAATAGGTAAAAATTAGACTTGAGATATTGGTCTTGTGTGAGAGTGTTACTTTTATGTGTGAGTGTTTATTGGGGTGATATGTGAGTATGTTGTTGCTATATGATTGGATTGTTCATTGCATTCAAAGAGCCATTGTTGCTACAATTTTTGAGTCGCCGCGCAAGAGGAGTCATCGTTGTGTAAGTGGAGTTGTCGTTAGATTAAATGAGTAGCCTGCAAAAGGAAGAACACGATTAAAGGTGTTTTACACTCAAATCCATACTCTCATCAATCCTTGTTCCACTTCCATCCAAGTGAAAGAACCAGATCGATGTAATTGTTGTGGTGTTTTAGGGTGATTTAGGAGCAGTCATATGTGATCTTGAGATATCAAGGAGTGTGGTGCTTAGACACAGAGTCTGATCTATTGCCACATACCTATAATTTCCAAAATTAAAAAAAAAAATTATATATAGATATGGGGACCTGTTCTTTTATTTCTCTGCAGTTACCTGTTCGCGAACTCTGTCTTTCGATGCAGTTACCTGCCAGAATACCTGAGCTTGCATCTTCTCTGTTGTAGGAATTTGAAATCATTTGAGGATTGCGCTTAGGAGGCCGCTGGAGTCCCCTCTAGTTGGAGGTGGCTGCAATGAGCTGGGAGTTGTTGGTCTCTGTGGGTTCCATCCTTCGCGTGGATCAATCTCCTTCAACTGTTCACGGTGTGCTCCTGCTGCAACCATTCTTCTGTGTCTTTTTTCGAGTGCTCCTGCCATTGCTTTCAAATATATTTGGGGCTATTCATTTCCCGCAACAAAAACTTCCATTTGTTGTTTTTTTATGTCAAAAACTTTTTTCTTTCATTATAAATATGTCTATGTTTTCAAAAGTGTTCCATTTGTAAACAATCTCTGCAATGGGGTGAGTTATTCTGTGTGAAACATTTTGGTTGTAATTTGTTAGTTTTCTATTTTCACTTATTTTCTGGGGCCTGGACTATTGGATTGGATTATAGTGTTTCTGAGGTTTCTGAGCTGGGTAGATGCGTTGTGGTTTTTTTTGTCTTGTAATGGTCACTGCAATGTGAAAATAGGTAGTTAAAACTTTATGTGAAAGCTATGTTAGATATTTATGTCTGGTACTGGGCTTGTTTTAGCGTGTTGCTTTTGTATGGGAACCATCGACCAGTAGCCTTGACTGTGGTCATTTGCAAAGGGTGTTAGTTGCTTTCATAATGAGCTTCTACTTTTCTGTTTGCCTTCCGCTTTCGCTCTACCAACATGGTAGATTATTGGACAAAAGGGTTTTTGAATCCTTTTACTCTAGTGGTTCTGAAAGGACTTCAATATTTGATAAAAGAGATCATTTTTTATGAAGTTATTTCTTTGATTGCTTTATGTTATGTGAGTGAGTTTCTTATATGAAGCACCTATTTATAAATAGTTTGTTTGTTGTATTGCAGGTTTGGTAGCTAGAGTATACTCAGGAATGACATATGGCATGCAGGAGGCACGTGGTGTTCATGAAATTAGGAATGACATATGGCATGCAGAGGCACGTGGTGTTCATGACGATGAGAAAATTATGATCTCTAATCACTAGATATTATTGATTATAATATGGCGTTTCTTGAAATGACTGTTTTTTGTTGTTTTAATTTGTGAATAAAAATGCACTGGTAGGAGGAGCACTTGTTGGTGCTGCATTGTCTCTCACCGACTCCAACCCTCGGCATGATCATGTTGTTCAAGTAGCAATAATTGGGGGAGCCATTGCCACAGCTACTGAGTTTCTGAGAAACCTCTCTCATTGAGAATTTTTGCTTGTTTTTATTATTTTGGATCCCTTTTCTAAGCATAAATAGTGTATAAGCTTTGAATAATTGAATTTTGACTGGAATGTAAATGTTTAGAAATGCAACTTTTCATAGTTGCAAATCTTTTTTACCTAGAAGGAGGCTTTTAGTGAGGAATGTAGTGAGATATTGTACTGCAAAGTGTGACCATATTTGGTTTATTTTGTGACAAACTGGTGCTATATTTTGATGTGATTTTGATGGCCCTTTATTTCAATGCATCTTTTATTTTACAAGAGTCGTGCTTTTAATGGAGAAGTGAGATGTGGTTTTGTACCAGTCTTAATTGCAATCACCTTCCACTTGAATGCAGTGCTATATAACAGTGGATGATCATCTAAATTAGTTGGGATCATGTACCAGTAAAATATTTAACTTTCAATTCCTCACAGTAATGAAACATATGGAAAAAATCATAAATATAGAGGGCTCTTACTATTGACAGTCTTGTTCCTCTATTAAAGAATGCTCCAACCGCCCTGCAATTCCATCTTCTTTCTTGGTCTCTCCTCCACCATTCCATGGAGGTCGCCCGACCTCCATTCTTTTTTTGTGTTTCCTTCTTACTGGTCTCTCCCATAATTTTCGAACAAAACTCCCATAGTTTGAAACCATCCTTCCTCTCCCACGACATGTATAAAAATGATCTCCCTTCTCTTTGACTTGTGCTCTCCATAACGTGAAGCATTTTCTTACTAGTTGTAACCAACGAGATAAACAAAGAAATCCTTATAAATTTTTACAAATGATTATTTTATTGCTTGCTCATATATATAGATATATATATAAAACAAATGATACTGTATTAAGACCTCTCTGGCTTGTGTTATCCAGAACGTGAAGCATTTTCTTACTAGTTGGTGGATAAACAAAGAAATTCTTATATATCCACATTCAACCTAGGAAATCTCTGCGATGCAAAAATCAATGGTAAGTTATTACAATTCAGTTCGGCAGGTTTACAAAATTTATCTATTTACGGCGAAACACCAGCTAAGATTGTATTCAATTTCTTCTTCGTACCAAAAACAACAGTATCCACATTCAAGCTAGGAAATCTGTGCAATACAAAAAATGAATGATAAGTTATTCCACAGGTTTACAAAATTTACAAATTTACGGCGAAACAGATTGTATTAATTTCTTGTTTCATACTAAAAGCAGTTGCGCTGAGCACGGTTTCGAATCCCTGCCACTCCAAACAACAACGAAGATTGTATTCAATTTCTTCTTCATACCAAAAGCAGCTGCGCTGAGTGCCTTTTTGAATCCCTGCCACTCCATTGGAAACAGCTACCTGGTAATCTCATTGTTGTTTCCATTAACATATGCATCACTATAAGTGACATTCTATATTACATAGAGGAAAGCAAAGAAAAGAAAGCTAGCTTGGCTTGGCAGCAATCCAGGTGGAGTGCTGCATGCAACCCTCTACAAGAGCTACAAAATCTTTGTTAGAGCGTCAGAGTAATGGACTACATGCATCTAGACTGCCTGTACCAAACAATTGTCAGGCTTAGCCAAAGTGAGAAGGTTGCAAGTGTGTATTGTCATGTGTGTATTCTCAGAGGTGTCAGACTAAATGAAAAAGGTAAATCCAATGATCCCCCCAAAATCCAATCCACAACCTCTTAGAATATTCAACCAACTTGCTCACTCTGGTTCATTGGATATGTAGTAATGAGAAATTATGTGTGTTTTGGACATAAAACAAAGGCTCAGAAGGTTGAAGTTTAATTTTTATTATAACCAATGTTATGTTATGGTTTAGGGTCTATACTATTATTTTCTAAAGAAACTACCATTTTCTATTTGAACAATGTTCATTTTACTAGAATATGCTATAAATCAAATTATGTGTTACTAGATGTTTCTATCATATAGATATGATAATGAAATACTTATCTTAAGAAATAGAATTGTGTCGAAGTGTTAGTCGATGTCTCTATCATATAGATACGATAAAGGAAATATTGCAATCTTAAGAAATAGTATGTGTCAACGTGTTATGAAACAATGTGTGAAGTTTTGTTTTGGAGATAAAATAAAGGCTTACAAGGTGGAAGTTTATTTTTCATTTCCTATCAATGCTATACTTAATCTTAAGTAATAGTATATGTCACACCTAGTCAAAAGATTATATGTGTTTCTCCCAGTATTCCAATTACTCTTAATCAACATGCTTATGCTTATTCTAATTACCCTTAATCATGTTTATGCTTGCTCTTATCAGTGAAGAAAATATACAATATAGGTTGGATCATTGTTATCAATATGTTCATCTTGGTCTCATACAATTTGGCCTTAATAATCCAAGTGTAGAGACTTGCATGTCTAATCTTTGTTTTGTCTTAATAATTTTACAAATGTTTTAATTGGTGGATTTGGAGCATCACTTAAGATCTTGCATCTTTTCTTGTTCTAATATATTGTTTTATCCTTGCAGCATTTCTTGTTCCAATATATTGTTTTATCCTTGCAGTAGCTCCATGTTGGTTGGACTAGGCTAAACAATTTTAGTGAGATCAATTATCCGCCTCACAACTACCTACACCTACTATTGATTCATCATCTTCTTGAAATAGTGTAATCAAACTGAGCATATCAAGGTTTATGAGACCTCCCTCTCCCTTTATAAATAATTCCTTGAATTGGCCTCATACTTCTTAACCTCTAAATACAAATTCAAATATAGCTTAAATTGACATCAATGTCATGGAGACCATCAAGATTCTAAACATTCAACCTAGAGGCCATCAAGATTGTAACGTTCTACATAATGTGAGAGATTGAGAAAGAGATTAAAGATGATCAGATTCCAACTTTTCAACATCTCAAGTTAAAGCTATGAGACCAATCATTGTAAATAATGAGAGATGAGAAAGAAATTATAGATTATCGGATTTAACTTTTCAACATTTCAGGTTAAAGCAATGAGACCAATCATTGTAAATGTGAGAGATTGAGAAAGAAATTACAGATGATTAGATTTCAACTTTTCAACATTTCAGGTTAAAGCTATGAGACCAATATTGTAAATACTATGAGAGATTAGAAAGAAAATCATCGAGACCAATATTGTAAATACTATGAGAGATTAGAAAGAAAATTGTAAATATTGTGAGAGATTAAGAAACAAATTGAGGATCACTATATTCCAACTTTTCAACATTTTTGGTTAAAGCTATGGTTAAGCTATATGACTATGAGACCAATTATTGTGACAAGGCAATGACTCGTTATTAGTAGGAGTCTATTGTCTTAAAAAAATAGCCCACTTCATTCTGGTTAAGACTCTACTCATTGAGCATGTGACATTGCTTGCATCTTCATTCAAAAAGTGCTAAGGTTGCACGGTGTGCCTGAGTGATTATGACCAATCATGACTCTTAAGTTTACTTCTATGTTTTGGCAGAGCTTATTTCATAAATTGTACACAAAAGTTTACATCTATGTTTTGGCAGAGCTTATTTCATAAACTGCACACAAAGAGAAGTTTCAAATGATGATGGTTAAGTTTCAAATGATGATGGTTAAGTTCTACTAAGACGGCTAGGGTTAAAGCTATGGCTATGAGACTAATCATTGTGATGATGATGGCTTATCTATATTGAGATGATGATAATGGCTAATCTCTATTAAGACCCATTTGGATCATGATGATAATGGCAAATCTCTATGAGACCCACTTGCAACATGGGACGACCAAGTGGGATGATGATGGTGGTTAATGTTTACTTGGTTTATAATGGGACCCACTTGGATCATGGGATGATGGTGGTGGTTAATGTTTACTTCGTTTATAATGGTTAATGTTTATTGATGATAATGGCTAATCTCTATGAGACCCACTTGGATCATCAGATGATGATGGTGGTTAATGTCTACTCACTTACTTGGTTTATAATGGTTAATGCTTGGATCATCGGATGATGATGGTGGTTAATGTCTATATGACTCACTTACTTGTTTCTATGACTCATTATTCCATGTAGATTATATTCAAAATATATGATAGTGCCAAGTCTCTATCTACATAATTTTTCCTTTCAAGTTACTGCAGCCACTGTCACTTATATACATGAATGCCTCCATCAGGTCAAGGTTAAAGCCACTAGTTTAAAGGGGACCCGCCTGATTGATCGATAACTTACTTCGTTTATTATCTTACTTGGTTTATAATGGTTAATGTCTATTGAGACTCATTTGGTTTATAATAGTTAATGTCTATTGAGACTCACTCACTTGGTTTATAATCTTACTTAGTTTATAATGGTTAATGTCTATTGAAACCCAACACTACTTTTATATATTTTATAAAGATGTTAATGATTTGTTGGTTTATATTAAAGGCAGAAAATTCATATTTAAATTTAGTATAATATATATAAAAAACACTACATTTATATATTTTATAAAGATGTTAATGATCTTTTTTTTGTTTATATTAAAAGCAAAGAAATCATATTCAAATTTATATAAATATCAAAATAGAAGAAGAAGAGCAAGTCAGCTTACTTGCTTACTTAATAGTTGAAAACGAAGTTGCACCTTCTCTTGCAATAGTGTGTGGCAATGTCGGGGACATTGCCACCTCGTGGCTCTTGTTAATAATGAGCTATGACTGTTTCCTTTCCTTTACTAGTGATTGTGAATGCTTAATGGCTATACCTTTATATGAATGGTTATATCTTTGACAACCATTGTGTAACTATGTGTATTGTTCTTAACTTTTTAATTGGAGTGCATATAGAGCTTTATATTTAGATATAAATCTTTTAACTAGTGTCATGTCGTTGTACATAGCTACCTAGAATTGTTCTCCCAATAAAATTAAGTTTATTTCTATTTTTATTTTTGTATTGTACATAGTTACTTAGAACTATTTTCCAAACAAAATCAAGTTTATTTTTATTTTTTTGTTATTAATATATATTGCTATAAGCTCTTATTTTACCCTCTCACTTTTATTTTAAAACTCTTACTTTGCGTTTTCTATGTACAATTAAATTTTACCCTCTCACTTTTATTTTACAACTCTTACCTTGCCTTTTCTTCTGTACAATTAAAGAGATTATTATGCAATTAAAGAGATAAAGTCAATCAAAGTCTTGCATCTTTTTTACAAACAATATCCTAAGATTAATAACTTTCATTAAATGAGTGTCATTTTATGTATGAAGGCACTTAAACTTTCATGTTTTTATTGTGTTAAACTTTGTCCTACATCTTTTTGCAAAGGATATGACCAGATGGAAGAATTTTGTATGTAAATGTTTATGAAAATTATAATACAAATATCATTTATAAAATGTTTTTATACTTATTTAATTATTTTTTGTTGTTTAATATTCATTCACTCCATCCACCCATTCATGTACAATGGAGTATCACTATGACCATGTATTCATAATAAGCACAAAATAACTAAATAGAATTATACACGACTTCATCTATTTTACTATTTAATTATCCCTAAACTAAGTGGCAGGGACTGGCTACCACGTAGCCCTTGTTTATATAAGGAAAGGACTAACTACTTTGCAACTTATCCTTGTTATTTATAAGTCACCTCTAAAAGTGGCACATCTTGATATTAAGATTTTGTATTACGTTAATACTCTTCTTATTTTAGACGATGATAAAAAATATTAAACATAATTTGAAAGTTGTGTACAATATATATATTGACCATACACCACATGTTGATGATTGGCATCACCTCTCATGATAAATGTTATAACTTATACATAGAGATTTTGACCATACAACTCACTAACATTTTTTTTTCAGGAGAAAAAAGCCTGTCCTTGATCTTCATTAATGAATCAAAGGGCATCTAATGTACCATCCCAATGACTGGGTTACAATCATGAAGGTGGATCCTAAAGAAAACATATCAGTCACATCTTGTATGAGCCACATCATGGCAAGTCTGCAAGGGGGACAAGTAAGTCACCGACAATACAGTATCCCATCAGTATAAGCTGTCACTCAAACCATATCTACCATGAATAAATGAGAGCAGAACAACAATCTAAAAGAGCCCGCTCCATAACAAATCAAAATGGGGTGCATAAAATAAGTGGAGTACATGCTCCAACACCTGGCTCAAAAGAGCACAAAACAGTCATGAGAGGTCAAATGACCATCAATAAATTTCGAGTAATTACCAGACCCCAGAGCCAACGAAAGTGCTTTTTTAGAAAGGCAATCTGCAAGCTGATTAAATTCACGGTAGATATGGCTGAAAGACAACTCTAGAAAGCGTGTGCATAGCTTCCTAGTATCCCTACACCAATGATAGAGTTCCGGTGGTGAAAGGGAGGTTGTACCCTTTGCCCAATTGATAATTACTAGAGAGTCGCCAAATATCCTAAGCTTGGGTATCCCCATCATCTGGGCTATATGCAGGAGGGTCCATAGCCCAATCAGCTCTGCTTTTGTGTTTGTGCATGGACCTGCCCCCAATGCAAACTCGAGGTGATGTGACTCACTCAACATCAAACAGAAGTCAACCCCCCCAACATTCTTTGAAGATGCCCCATCAAAGAATCCATATGGATAGTTGAGTACAGGACCCGGGCCCAAGGATCTTGCTTTTTTTACCCTGATGACAGATGGGAAGTACGTCTGAGAGAGATAAGCAATCTAGATACAACTCACTAACATTTCTGCATATGGTTGTCATGTTATTTCTACATATGGTTGTCACATTTTTTATGATGCTTATTGGGTTTTTCCATCACATCATGCACAAAACCCACACAACTTTGGGACATGTTTGATGACTTTACATTAGCATATCTTTGTGTTTAGATTTCATTCCACATTAATGCATTAATTTTTCCTATGTTTCTTTTACTTATAAATTAATTATTCTTGTATAAGTTTTTATTTTCCACTATAATGATTATTATTACATTGAAAAACAAATTGCGACTAAAGCATATAGTGTAAATTTCAAGTAATGGGAAGTCCATTGAATATGGGAGAGGTTCCCATCTCTAAAAGGCAGGGTATTCTATCATTTCCTAAAATTTATGTTTGTCAACAATTTCTTTCATAGACTCGAATACATGAGTAAATATAGACAAATTATGAAAATAAACAAAAAAAAGTGCATTAAAAATACATGTCTAGAATAGGTTCAATCTCGATTTTGGTCATCATTGGCTGGAGATTTGAATTTATCCTTTTCATCCTAATTACTTTTGTGCATTCCTCCTACAAGTCCTAGATAGGTGTTGCTAGACCTTGTTGTTCTCCTTTGTCGTAATTTGAATTTTTAAATGAGGGTTCTGATATCTTATGTTTTGCTTCTTTCTCCTCACTATGCTTTGCTTCTATCTCCTCGACCTAGTTCACCCAACTAACACATGGTTAGGGAATATGTTGATGAGGGTCTGTCAAATCCAAAGAGGGTTCAAATATCCTCATTGGTGAATAAGAATGAGGAGGGAGATCTTGCAAAGAACTAACTTCCTCAACCAGTGCCACATACAAGGTTGGTGCTATCTAATTGGGCTATGGATATAAATGGTTGAAGTAGATTCCTCGCTAATCAATTGACAAGATCTAGATGGTTGAAGGACATTCCTCACAAATCAATTGATGTTCTTCCTTTGTGCCATCCCGCCTTTGAGATTTTCTCTAGGAATTTTTAGATTGAATGCTCTTAGGGAGCTTGGAGCAGTAAGTAGTAACATGCCATGTTTCATAATATGTCCTACATTGGAAGGAAACATTGTTCATAGTCCAACTTTTGGGTCCATATATAATCTTTGGCTACAAAATTGGTTTTTGTGGAAACCCTTTGTTGAACTCCATGCCCACACATATAGATGTTATGTGATGATGTGTCGATGTTGTGTCTACTTACTTTTGAAGTGAAATTTACATAGAACATTACCAATATAACTAAAAGTAATCTCCTTTTTTTAACTTCACTTGATTTGATCACATTTTCTAGTTGCAAAATAAACCATAGTAAAATGTTAGAAGAAACTTAAATTTCCACCATACACCACCTTAATACCTTGGTTTACATTCCCATCCATTCTTTTTTTTTGTAAAGTGGCAGTTTTCATTTATCTATTAACAGAGGTAACAAAATACAAAAGCACCGTCGTCATCTTACGGGGTCTGAAACTATTTAGCCACCCACCCAGTCGTTAAGAAAAAAGAAACTATGTTCAAAATTATCAAAACTAGTAGGAAACCCTATCTAGAATTGTGCCATTTGATTGACATATTACATTTTTGACAAATTAAACTACTAATTGACATGAAAATAAAGTCTCTGTTAAGCAGAGAAAACCAAAAAGATGAAAGACACTGAGAGAACTCAGGTCAGCCATGGTCGTCTTAGGTGGTTGTGTTTGTATGTGTCAGGTCTAGTGTTTTCTCTAGAATTGGGTAGGGACCATAGTCATCTTCCAATGCTTGAGAGGGCTGGTTAACCAGCTGAGGCTCTAGAGGAGGTCTCGAGGTCATGTTGTTCTCGGGTTCCATCGAGAGTAGCAGACCTTTGGACCACACCAAAAGTCTTGCCAACCGCACCTCGTCTATCAGTATTTCCACCACCTTCAGACTCCCCAGCACCATGAGCAATGGCATAATGCTTCGAACTGAAATTGTCTTCCAGACTGTTAAGCTTCTCATCGGTCTGTAACATGCATGCTTTGATACCCTGCACCATCTCTATGGCTCCACTCCATTTGGTTGTCAGATTGTCCATTAACATGCCCATCGTATTTTTATCATCCAGTAATGGTTTATCCTTCTCCCATTCCTCCCTTAAGCCAAATGCTTAGAGAACACACAGAATTCCCAATCGTCAATCATACACAGCACCAACATGGAGACATGCGTACTAATAATGGCAACTAAACTAATGTATTATGGGAAGTTTTCATAACGAGCATAACCAACAATGGCTTTACTCATGTAACTTATTTCATGAAGTATATAATGCATGGTTGGGATACGTAATGTAATGGTATTCAGAGAGGCTAAGGCATATCCTGTAATATCTCGTTCTTCATTAATGAGCTTCAATACTTTTCCTGCATGGATGTTTCCCCTTATGGGATTTTACCACATGAAAATAACTGTCTATGATGGCGTTTCTTCTTAGTTTTTGTATCTGAATTTATAACAAGTGGTATTAGAGCTTTGAGTAGAGAGAGACATCTGTGAGACATCTGTCATTGCTGGACTATGGAGAAAATCCCATGAAGAAAAAGGAGGACGCTGGTGTGACTGAGTGAAGAGGAGTCATTGTTGAACATGGAGGTAAAGGATGTTGCAACTGGACTACGAGGAGTCATGGAGAAGAGGTGAGCCTACTGATCATCGCTGCCAGAGAACCGATGCTTGCGATCAGAGCTCCTGGTTGTCATTTGGTTGTTGAGCGTTGTTGCTACACATGGAGAAGGGATCGATATAAGAGGTTGCCCATAGTCATCTTATGAAGAAAGTGTCTGGCTCTGAAGACACCCGTTGTTGCCATTGCAGAGTCGATGGAGAGGTGAGCTTGTGGAGGACTGCTACTGCTGGATCGCGAAGGATCCCACATTAAAGAGAGATACGGGTGGAGGCAGTTTTCGTGCGGTGGAGAAGTCATGAAGGCAAACATCGATGAGAGGATCTCGGGTGGTGTGCGCAGTGAAGAAGAAAGTTGCACGAATTTGCGCGTCGAGGCATGCACGAGAAGAAAGAGCTCGTCATTGGAGAGTTTTCTTATAGACGGTGAGGAAGAGCGTGGAGAAGACGTTGTTGGGTCATGTGGAAAAGAAGGTAGTCGTCGTTGCTGGATTCTGCAGCAACCATGAATACTAAGAAAAAGAAACCTCTAACTATGACAGATGATGAATGGTAGGAATTAGATACCATAGCGCTTAGCACAATTCTATTATGTCTTGTGGATGATGTGTTGTTTAACATTGTTGGAGAAAAGTCAGCAACAAGCCCATGGAGCAAGTTAGAAAGTCTGTATAAGACCAAATCTTTGACAAACATAATTTACTTGAAGTGACAATTGTACGGTATGAGAATGAAAGAAGGTACGGAGATAACAAATCATTTGAATGTTTTTAATACTCTTATTTTCCACTTGAATAATATGGATGTTAAAATTGATGATGAAGATAAAGCAGTCAATCTTTTATGTACTTTACCTGAATCTTGGGGTCAAGTAGTTTCTTCCATTAGTCTTAGTACAATCAATACTTTAGAATTTGACAATGTGGTTGGATCATTATTGTCTGAGGAATTAAGGAAGAAATCTAGTCTTAAAACCTCTTCGCTGGAAGCTTTGGTTGTTAGAGGTCGGTCTAAAGAGAAAGGAGAAAAGTCAAGAGGTACTTCCAGGTCTAAATCGAAGGGCATAAAGAGAAAATTAAAATGTTGGTACTATAACAAGACTGGTCATCTCAAGAAGAACTGTTGGAAAAGACAAGAATCCAAGAAAGATGACTCCAAATCAGAGGCAAATTCAGTTAAGTCTAATTCAGGTATGATCGATGAGGTTTTTTTCGTTTGTAATGTTCTTGAATATAATGAAGAATGGCTATTAGATTGTGGTTCTTCGCACCATATCTAACCTCATAATGATTGGTTTGTTTCCTATCAAACAATTAATGATGGAATAGTTCTTTTAGGAGACAATCATTCATGTGAGACTGTTGGGGTTGGAAGTGTTAAAATTAAAATGTTTGATGGAGTTATAAGAACACTTACAAACGTTAGACATGTACCTGAATTAAAGAAAAATGTAATTTCTTTGGGAGTGTTGGATTCTTGTGGTCATAAGTTTACAGGTTTATGTGGAGTACTAAAAGTATCTAAGGGTGCTTTAGTGGTCATGAAAACACATAAAACATGAAACCTTTACAAACTGGTTGGAAGAACTCAAGTTAATGATACAACATTAGTATATGAAGAGGAGCCAAGATCCACTCAATTATGGCATCAACGTCTTAGTCATACGAGTGAAAGAGGACTTCAGGTATTAATGAATACTAAATTGCTTCCAAATCTAAAAACTCTGAATTTGATGTTTTGTAGACATTGTATATTTGGAAAGCAGTGTAGACAAAAGTTCAAAATAGGTAGTCATGTTAGTAAAGGTGTTCTCAACTACTTCATTATGATTTGTGGGCTTTGCCTCCTACGATTTCCTATGGGGGAGCAACATATTATGTATTGTTTGTAGATGATTTTTCAAGAAAAGTTTGGCTCTATGTCTTAAAAAGAAAAGTTGATGTGTTTAACACGTTTAAACAATTTAGAGTTACGGTGGAAAAAAAAATGGCAAGACAATCAAGTGTTTAAGGACAGATAATGGAGGTGAGTTCACTTCTTTAGAGTTTGAAAAGTATTGCAAAGATGAAGGGATCATAAGACATAAACCAAATGTATACACTCTTCAACAAAATGGTGTTGCAGAATGCATGAAAATGTCTCTTCTAAAGAGAGTAAGGAGCATGCCCGATAATGCTAATTTGGGGCAAGAGTTGTGGGCAAAAGCAGTTTCCATTGTTGGTTATTTGATAAATCGATCACCATCAATGGAAATAAATTGTAAAATTATGGAATAGGTATGGACTGGTCATCTTTGTGATTATTCGAATTTGAAATTTTTTGGGTTGTGAAGCCTATGCACTTACTCCTAAAAATCAACGTTCTAAGTTAGACCCTAGATCAAAGAAGTGGATTTTTGTTGGGTATGATGATGTAACAAAAAGATATAGATTGCGGGATCCTACTACCCACTAGATTGTCATTAGCAGAGATGTATTTTTTGTTGAATCTTCTCTGATTAAATTCGAAAATGTAAGAGTTGATGTGGAACAGAAATAGGTACCGTCAAAACAACTAGTTCAGTTGGAGAACCAATCTTCTCATGACTCAAAGAAGCAAGAAGAAGTTTCTGGTGAGAGAGAACCCATAAAAGATGAAGAAATTCAAGAAAATGTGGAAACCCCACAACCTACACCAAGAAGGTCAACAAGGGAGAGAAATCCTCCTATGAGGTATATTGATTTTGTTTCGTCCATTTTATTTACTGGTGATGGAGGAACTTCGTGTTTTCAGGATGCCATTTGTAACGAACATAAAATATATAAATATTAAAAATAATATTATTAGATAATTAATAATTATCAAAGAGTCATGGCCGTAGGTTGAAAAGTCACGAATGGACATATATAAGTCCGACCATTGTAATTCAATCATATCATCAATTATATCATCTATTTATATATTATTATGGCTTATCTCATTTACCAAGTTTTTTGGTAATATTATTTCTACAAGCGAATAAATATTCACTTCAATGGTATCAGAGCAAGGTTACTATTCAAGCTTCTAGGGTTTCCCTAGGAAATAGGACCTTGTCCTTAAAAAAAATAAAAGGTAAAAGTAACTTCCAAAAAAAAAAAGAGTTAAAAAAAAAGTGAAGAAAAAAGTAAAAACAAAAACCGAGGGTTTCCCAAAAAAATAGGACCTTGTCCTTAAAAAAAATAAAAAAAAGGGTAAAAGTAACTCCCCCCAAAAAAGAGAGTTAAAAAAAAAAAGTGAAGAAAAAAGTAAAAACAAAGGGTTTCCCAAAAAAATAGGACTTGTACTTAAAAATAAAAAAATAAAAAGGGTAAAAGTAACCCCCCAAAAAGAGAGTTAAAAAAAAAAAAAAAAAAAAAAAACTAAAAGAACAAGCCAAAAAAAAAGGAAAGAAAAAAAAGGTAAAAAAAAAAGCGAAAGAAAAAAAAAAGGTTAGAAAAGAAAAGATAAAAGAAAAAAGTGCATAATAATAACTATTAAAATAAACAAGTGAGATTTGAACCTAGGTGGAGAAGTTAACAATCATTCCTCCCAACCACCCAATCTACTCACATTTTACAAAACTTAAGGGAAATAAAATATCAAAAAGATGCGTAATAATTGATACTAAAAGTAAGTGAGATTGAACTTAGGTGGGGAAGTCAAAGGAAAAACAAAATCGAATATCATCATCATCTAGTGTGGAAGAAATCAGATATCATGGAATCTGGTTTGCAAGCACAAATAGAGAAATTAGAAGCCAAATTAAAGCAATATCGAAGAGAGAATGAAGAATTACGAGACAAAAATACGAAATCATAAATATTGATTAAATTTCGTTAGATGACAAAAGAGCGCAAGGAACAAATAATTTCCGACCAGAACAATCATATAGAAAAATTGTATGCCCAAATTAAGAAATTAAAAGACGAAAGTGATTTCAATCAGAGACGAACAAATCAAGATATAAAGAAAGAAATAAGTGATTACGAAGTAGAAACAATCCGCTTGAACAAAATCATTAACAACAAGGATGAAGAACTAACGCACATACGACAGAAATTAACAGGTCAAGAATCAGTGGTCGACCAGTATCGACAACAGATAAAAGTTCTTCAACAACAAAATAACGATGCTAAAAAAGAACACAAGCTGGAGATCGCAAGGAGTAATAAAATAATATCCAACAATTCTGAAGAAATTTTTAGATTAAGAAATCACAACAAAACCCTGATTACAAAAATAAAAAAATTGAAAAACAACAGCAAGAGGGGACAATCCGGTGAAGACCTCAAAGGGAAATTCCTAGAAAAGCAAGAAGAAAACCAGTGTTTAAATAATAGTAATCAGGAACTACATAACCAAATCAAGGAGCTAGAAATTGAAAAAAAGTCGCAAGAGGAAGGAATCGACAAGATTCAAAATCGCAACAATCTAATAGACAACCAAGAAGCACATATCGAGGAAGTGAAGAAAGTTCTTGTCGCAATCCAAAAGAAAGAAGAACAAACAACACCTACACCTTACAGACATCCTAATTATAATTATCATTTTGACCAACGACAAGGTCAAAATGAATATTCACAGAAGACTTATGTGGACATGCGAAAATATCGACATACCAAGCAACAATTGAGACAAATTGTCCCACAAAAATATCTCAGAGCTCCGATAAAAATAGATCTAGGATGGATCACAGCAGATATGATGTGACAATTCTCCTGGGGAATCCGTAATTCGTATCGGCTCATCTCCTCAAAGGTCGCAAATACAAAATGGAAAGAATTCCGAGATGACAAGATAAATCAGACATAAATGTCAAATACATCTTTGAGGACAAAGATTTCCTTAAGGGGAAGGCAATGTAACGAACATAAAATATATAAATATTAAAAATAATATTATTAGATAATTATTAATTAATAATTAATAATTATCAAAGAGTCATGACCGTAGGTTGAAAAGTCACGAATGGACATATATAAGTCCAACCATTGTAATTCAATCATATCATCAATTATATCATCTATTTATATATTATTATGGCTTATCTCATTTACCAAGTTTTCTGGTAATATTATTTCTACAAGCGAATAAATATTCGTTTCACCATTGATTGTGTTGGCAATGCTAAGTGGAAGATGGAAATGAAAGAAGAAATGGATTCTTTGAGAGAAACAAGACATGGGAATTGGTTGAACTCCCCAAAGATAGAAAAATTGTTGGATGTAAGTGGGTCTTCAAGTTGAAGAAAGGTGTTGATGGTAAAGTTGAAAGATACAAAGCCAGATTGGTCGCAAAAGGGTACTCTCGAATGGAAGGTATTGACTATCATGATATTTTTTTCACCAGTTGTCGCGCGTGTATCTATTCGTATTGTATTAGAACTAGTTGCATTGCTTGATTTGGAGTTAGAGCAACTAGATGTTAAAACAACTTTCTTACATGGAGATTTAGATGAGGATATTTATATGGAACAACCAGAAGGTTTTGTGCAACATCATAAAGGAATATTAGTTTGCAAGCTCAAGAAATCATTGTATGGCCTGAAACAATCACCTAAGCAATGGTACAAGAAGTTTGTTTATTTCATGGTGAGCCAAGGTTATACTAGAAGTGAATATGATCATTGTTTATACTTCAAAAGGTTAAATTACATATTCATTATCTTAGTATTGCATGTTGATGATATGCTTATTGTGAGTAAAAGCATGGTTGATATTAACAGGTTGAAGGCTCAGATGGCTAGGACTTTTGATATGAAGGATCTTGGAGTTGCAAAACAAATCTTGGGTATTGAAATACACAGAGACATAAGAAATGGTAATTTGTAAAAGTAGTTTTTCATAGGAGAAGTGTGTCGAGAAAATACTTGTAAGATTCAAAATGAATAAGGCAAATTCTGTGAATGTTCCTTTGGCTTCCCATTTAAGCTTTCTTCAGGTTTATGTCATAGTAGTGTTGAAGAAAATGAATATATGTCTTGTGTACCATATTCCAATGTAGTAGGATGTTTAATGTATGCAATGGTGTGTACCAGACTTGATATTTCAGATGCAGTAGGTGTTGATAGTAAGTACATGGAAAATCCAATAAAATAACATTGGAATGCAGTGAAATGGGTGCTTCGGTATCTAAGAGGCACAAGTGACTATTGTATCACCTTTAATAATAACATTGATTTTGTATGCAACTTTGTTGATTCAGATTTCACAGGGGATTTGGACAAGAGAAGGTCTATTTCAGGTTATGTCTTTACTCTTGCAGGTGGAGCTATAAGTTGGATTCCAAAGCTTCAGGAAAAAATAGCTTTATCCACTACAGAGGATGAATACATTACTGCCTCACATGCTTGCAAAGAGTCGATTTGGATGAAAGGTATGCTTAGAGAAATTGGAAGGTTGCAGAACAATGTGTATGTCTTCTGTGACAGTAAAAGTGTTATACATTTGGATACAAATCCTGTTTATCATAGTAAGACCAAATATATTGATGTAAAGTATCATTTTGTAAGACAAGCCATTATTGAAGGTGGAGTAGATCTGAAAAAGGTTCATACACAAGAAAATTGTGTTGATATGTTTACAAAACCAATATTGTTAGAGAAGTTACGATGGTGTGTAACTTCTATTGGTTTGAAAAAAAAGTGATAATAGTCTTGGGAAAAGTATTAGAAAATTTTGTTGTGAAGGCGGAGATTGTTAATAACGACAACTAAACTAATGTGTTTATGAGAAGTTTTCATAGCGGGCATAACCGACAATGGTTTTACTCATGTAACTTATTTCATGAAGTATATAGTGCATGGTTGGGATACATAATGTAATGGTAGTCAGAGAGGCTAAGGCTCGCCACATAATCTCTCGTTCTTCATTAATGAGCTTCATTACTTTGTTTGCGTGGATGTTTGCCCTTATGGGATATCACCACATGAAAACATCTGTCTATGATGGTGTTTCTTCTTAGTTTTTGTATTTGAATTTATAACACTGCACATCATAACCATCAATTGCACCCAGGTCAACCTTTCTCTGGGCACCTCCACGTCCTATGTTGCCTCGCCTCGAGGTGCCCCTCTGTTTTGGCATATCGCAGTCCTGGTTAATAACTTTGTTGATAGAGGAGTAAACCAACAACACCAAGATTACCTACTGTCCGATTTCCTTGAGGTCGAGAAGCTCCATCTCCTCCATGGTTATCCTACCTAAGCCTATCTTGGTCACAAGCGAGAGGGGTTCGCTCATTAATTCCTACACAGGAATCCATAAAACCTCTTCCCTGCATGCTGCCCCGACAAAACGACGTTCCAGCTACTTAAGGTGGCCACTTAATGCCCGACGTCCTGGGCATTTAAATTCTACGCAAACCAAGAGCCACACGCCTTGTCCGCCCCCTCGTGCGAAGGGGCTTTGTCCAGGTGTCTTCGTCGACGACTGTGTCGTGTGTTGTCCACACGCCATCTCTATAGGATCACCCACATCTGAGGCATTCCCATCCATCCTTTAATTTATATAAACATGTCAAATTAATCTCAATAAACCATAATAAGATATTTAGTTTTTATGTTATAGATAGTGGATATCATATGCCATATACCTCTAATAAAAAGGAGATTTGAACCCAGTGAGGAAAATAACAACATTCCTCTCAACCACACAAAAATCTACATTTAATTGACTAACTAACTTGAGAAATTTGATGTACTATATGCATCTTCTAAAATGAAACATAATATAATAATTATAATCTGTTTATAATGTCACCGCCAAGCAAGACACCAATTTGATGTATGCAATCCTCTATACGCAATGATTTAAGTGCTAAAATCTACAGAGGTGTACATACACTACCCCTCTCAATTTGAACTTGTGACCTCCTAAGAACTTTATTCTCACTAGCGATAAAACAAAATAAAAAATAATTTGTTTTAATAATGTTCAAGGCTATGGTAGATTTAAATACCCTCAAAACCTCTGTAAAGATACGATGCCGACCACCTAAACTTCTAATAAATTTCTTTGAAAAAAATGATTTTAAATAAATTTATCCATCGTTATAGGCGTACATTCCCATCAAATATTAAAACACAAAAAAATGGTCAAATTATTAAAACGTAAACCAAGGCCATTCGGTTAATATACGACGCAACAACTCAGTGCCCTTCCTGTCGATATACAGTTCTGTTAAACTCAACTCAGATATTGAGGGCATACACAAACCTTTGGATCTCGTAGCTTCGGCGACCATAGAGATTTCCAGGTCACCGAAAACTTCTGGTAATTCTACGCTCTTTCAGTTAGAGTAGTTTTTTGGTCATGTTTTATCAATTTACCAGTGAATTCATGAACCCAATTTAGAATAAACTGTGCTGAACTTATTGCCATTTTGGGGGGTTTAGACCTAGTTTTCCTGGTGTTTTAATATAGAATTTTATGGATTTATTTGTGGAAGAAAAGGGTATTTGCCAGTTAGCCAGCGGCCATGACGACTGCTGCTCGGCCCACATGGGCACCCGCCAAGGGAGGCAATGAACAGGGCGGGACAAGGATTTTTGGTCCTTCTCAGAAGTTTTCATCCAGGGATCTTGCAGCGCACACTACCCTCAAGTCCAGGTACAAGTTTTCAAAAATTATTCTCTTAACTTATTAAGTTTTCTGAGGGCCTTTATTTTTGTTCGGTGTATTAGGAACTAAAGAAAAAGATATTATGTACTTGACTTAGAAATACAGGCATTTTAAGGAATGGCTATGTACATGTACTGTATATTCTGGAAACAGATTCAGGGTTCTATTGATTGATCTCGTGTCAATCGAATTGGTGAAAGCTCGTACCCTAGCCATTACGAAATCGTAGTATACTTTTGTTATGGATTTCCACTCCCAGCGCTCTTAATATACTCCTAAACCAATTCCTTGCAAATAATCTTAAACAGACATACTCTTAAGTCGATTTCTAGCAAATAATTCATGGTTTATACTTTGAAACCAATCTCTGCCACATAATCTTAAACCTGAGCAGTGTCAAATTGGCAATTTTTGCGGTATTTGAAATACATATTAAACGGATATTTCTTTCATTATAGTTATTGGGAGCTGGAATATGTTTAGGCCTGTTTAAGGGGCCTGGGAATCTTAGAATTTCAAGTTTTTATTGAATCACTGCTTTAGAGTTTATCTGATTATGGATTAATTAATTCAACTGGCTATAACCATTTTGCAAGGTAGCTTTTTAATTGAAGTAACTTTTATGAACGAATTTTTTTCCCTATACATGTCTTGCGGGGTTCTGTTACTTGTTCCTCGTGTCTTCTTCTCTTTCGATTCGTCTTTTCAGCTATTCCTGAAAGTTATTAGCTTATCTTCAATCCCTAAACATTGGTGAACATGGTTGTTATTTTAACCATATGCTGGTGACAGAGAATTGTGCTAGTTCGTAATTTAGTGGCCACATTAGCTTTGTCTCCCTATTTATCCATATTTGCGAAACATATTTATGTAGTTTGTAGAACGCACTAGACATTTTCAGAGCACATAATCTCGTGTAGACTAAGTTGTACTTGCAAAAGGAAATAATCTCATTTAGAACAATCGTGTTCTTATTTTAGAAAGGAGGGTCAGGATACTCAAGATGAATTGCAGAAAAGGAACCTAAGGGATGAACTTGAGGATCGTGAACATAGACATTTTTCTTCTAAAGATAGAGGATATGCAGGTCAGTATACTATCTCTTCTCAATCTTGACCATGTTTATTTAAAAAGAGTAAGGTCATGAAATATCGCTCCTTGTTTCTTGTATATGCATTCTTGTCTATTTCTTACTTCATGTATTTTTTCTTTATGCAGATGATAGAGACCGTAGAAAAGGAGCAAGTGCGGGCAATCTTTATCTTGAAGGTGAAAACAATTTATACTATAGTCAATTTTCTTTTTTCTTAATTTTAATTTTTTAGTTATTTTTGAGATGATGGTGTTTCTCCCTTAAATCTGTTTCTTTTTCTCATGTAGGGGCCAGAAGAGAGGCTGAAGACAAGATTGCTCCTCGAAATATTGACGCTGATGATTCTGATGTGGATATAAAAGATGAATCGGATGAAAGGTATCTTTCTTTTGTGAGATCTTTTTAACTGTACTAATATAACATCATATCATTTTATGTTCTCTTAAGTATAATTGCAATGGGTATTTTGTATGTTTTTCTGCGAATGAAAATGAAGGTGAATGCCCTTAACGTCACATACAATTTAGCTGTTTTTGGGCAGTGTTTTTGACATTTGTTAGCATATTGGGTATGGCTAGTTTATGATGGGAGTCTGTATACAAGCCTATGGAATTATATTTGTTTGGGCTGGCTAGGACATAATGATCTTATTGACTTATTGTGAGCATAGTTCAACCCTAGATTTATAATATGTATAATCATGACAGGGTTTTAGTATATAATTATATGCCCTATTCTCAATAAAACATTATGAAGAGCTTAATACTTTACTGTTTTTTTATCTATCCCTTAGACTTATCTTATGTTGTACTTGTTAGTTTTGTGATAATTTCAGTCATTTAAATTAAACTGCAATCATGTGCTCAAAGATCATCATTTGGAAACCTTATTATAAATGATTAAATTGTTGGATGGGTTAGCTTCATCACAATTGGGCGAATCTTATGCTCTTGTTTGAAGTAGTTTTCTTAACTGGTTCTAGATTGTGGCAGGGGGNACCTTATTATAAATGATTAAATTGTTGGATGGGTTAGCTTCATCACAATTGGGCGAATCTTATGCTCTTGTTTGAAGTAGTTTTCTTAACTGGTTCTAGATTGTGGCAGGGGTTCTCTTTTGTTATAATTTGTTTACTGGTCAAGTTATAGCTTTTTGAAACTCTTTATATAGTAATCATTGTATTTATTTATGGGACACAATCATCACATTGAAAACTTTAAAGAGGGGAAAGGCATCTACATGCAGACTAAAACTAGTTTCATATAAAGATGAAGCTACATGAATATCTTTCAAGGTCAGTAGAGTTTGAAAAACATGAATGCATCACTTGTAGTGAAAAATGATTTGTCCCTTCACAGCGTATTTGCAATAGGTCCTTGGATTAGAGCTGAAATTTGGGTTGATAGACCCAGAGTTAATGGTTTAGTATCAGTGTCCAGTCAAAACATTGACATTAAAATAATGCCCACTATAGCTTTGCACATACCGCAACAACATGTGGTACTGTCAGGTCTGCCTTTGTCAGATCTTGGTATGCAAGTTGCCATGAATAGAGTCAACACACTGTCATAAAGAATTTTTTTTGATGCTTTAGAAATTGAACCATGCTTTATTGATCTTCAAGAAAAATTTAGCTGGATAATGATTTGCTTCAGACACAAGTTAGATGATTGGAACATGCATGCTGTACTGAGATCCGGGGAAGCTTCTCTGTCCAGGAAAACTCTATTTTCTAATAATGTTGACTACCACTGTTATTCCTTGTGACTGAACTTGATAAGTTAGTGGTAATCGTCAACAATCCTATAAAGTGTCCAAGAGAATGAAGAGTTTTTTGCTTTTAGGACCAATAGAGGAGAGATTGTAACTTGACACTGCAATTACATTTTGTCCATGCTACATATCGGTGACTATTGCAGGGGCATGGGTTCTGTTAAAAGCTTCTAACACATTTTTTTCTGCTTCTACTTTTTACAACTCTTTACTCAACCTGGCTTAAAGGATTCTAGAACACTTAGATTCTAGTGGGATTTTTCCTATTTCAAGCAACGTTTTCTGTTTTTGTTTTATTCTGTTGAAGTGCCATGGTAATCGTGTAAGACATTAATTAGACATGGGCAAAGTATGCACAAGTTTATTTTGTCAAAGATTTCTTGTCAAGTGACGACTCTTCCACTCCATTACTTGTTTTTTCTCCTATGCTGACAATTATTTATTACTTGCAGTGACGATGATGATGATGGTGAGGATGAAACAGCAGCTTTATTGGCAGAACTAGAGCGGATAAGAAATGAAAGGGCTGAAGAGAAGAAGCGTATGGTAAGCCAAACTTTACTTTTTGGTTCCACTTATAAGATATCTAGGCCTAGATTCGGATGTTCTCAGCTTAAAACTTGAAATTAGTTGTCTAGATTTGATGTCTAGGTGTGGCTTTTATAACCTTATTTAATATTTTGTTATTCTCTTAGGAGCGTCAAAAACAAGAAGAGGATTTAAAACTCAAAGAAGCAGAGTTAATACGTGGCAACCCATTGCTCAATCCTACATCTTTTAATGTGAAAAGGAGGTTGGTTCTGTCATTTTTACTGGAGTTTCTTCTTTAATATGTTACAACTGGTCTGGTGACAATGGAATGTTTTGTACAGGTGGGATGATGATGTTGTTTTCAGGAACCAAACCCGTGGTGAATCCAAGGTTCCTAAGCGCTTCATCAATGACACAATTAGAAATGATTTTCACCGCAAATTCTTGCATAAGTATATGAAGTAATGGTTCAAAAAAAGGCTCCAGTGATATGCTGTACAATTTCTGTACAATTTCATTTGGTGTAATTTGATGGATACATGGAGAACAAAATATGAATTTTTTGATTGAAGTTATATTGTGTACTTGGAAGTTTTGGATTTATTGTTTAAGGACTGTTACAATGGTACAAGGTGGAAATTTCTAAAATTAGATTCTGAAGAAAATGTGGGTTAGCTTTCCAACTTGATAGAATGCGTTTTGGATAGACATTAAACCGAAACACAGTCTTCACCATCATACTTGTAATTGTCATGTAACATCAGAGTAGGTCTAAGTTAATTAGCATGTTGGATGAGTAGTAAATATTATTATTTCTATTTTGATAAACAGGAAATATATATGTAAATATTTTTGTATTTCTATTTTGATAAATGGGAAATATATATGTAAATAATTTTGTTTCAGTTAGCATGAATATCGCTCTTAACATGTTTAGGATTGTTTTAATTTTGATCATGTTATAGTAATATAATGAACACTTATTGTCTTTTAGTTGTCCATTTAGAGCAGGTCTCTAGGAGATATAGTATATACATGTGGACTAGTTATTGTATTCGATAAATAAGAAAGAGGGAGATATTTATTTATGTCTATTCTATTGTTATCAAACAAGTTTTGATTGAAAGAGATCACATCGCACTGAAATACAGTATTTGATGTCAAACTTGTAATTGTCATGTAACATCTAAGTAGGCTACTAGGCCCATGTTAAATGACTTGTTGAATGTGTTAATGCCCCCCCCTTGTTGGAGGGAATTGACTCTGAGAGGTCAAACACCTTTCACTCAGACAGACACAAGGGCTCTACACCTATGAGGGTTTGAACTGGGTCTGTTTGCATGGTAGTGCTCTGCCCAACCACTAAACCACAGCTTAAAAGTTTACACACAATGGCTCTACATCTTTGTGAATACTTATCAAGTTAACATTTAACCAGAATATTGCTGCAACTAGTGTAGCATTTTTGTAATAGTATTATCTTTATTTTAATTAACAGGAAATCCGAAATATTTATGTAAATAATTTTGTGAACCCTTAATATCTTTTAGTTGTCCACTTAGAGCAGGTCTCTAGGTGGTATATATGTTGACTATTTATTGTATTTGTTAACTAAGAAAGAGGGAGTTGTTATATATTTACGCTGTAAGGTGTTTTCCTATTGTGAATCCTATGTCTGATTGTGCCCTGGATAGTGTTCATAGCCTTCCATATCAATTGGATGACCATGGAAGTGATCCAGCCCATCCATTAAAATCACAGTGGCTCATTTACCCTTTTCCATTCTTGTATGCGCTGTTCTGCTCTTAACCCTGCCATATTGAATGCCAACTTCAGATCCTGCCATCTGCCTTTCCTTGTCTAAATAGGAGAGATGGTGCTTTGCTTCCTATTTGCTGCTACTTCTGCCTATATGCAGAGATGCCTTTCTGTAGTTATTTTCTTTATAGTTTTTTGCTTTGGCAAATTATTTCAGGTGCTGAGATGCCAGCTTTATTCACTCACATTATTTCTGCCTGAAAGCCAAATGGCAAGAGTCAAGACCTTGAGTTTATTCTGTTGGTAATGATGCAGGCTCTATTTGTTGTAAATCACAGTATCTTTTTCATAATGTCCCCTATGATAGCAGACACATTTTTGTACAAGGCCATTAGCTATCCACAAGCCATTAGCAATCTGATTTGGTTTCAACTCTCTGCAGCGCTTTTTCCAATCCAGATATATTTTTTAGCACAGGATGGGAAGCACATGCTATTTACATTTCTCACTCTTTGAAATATCTTTAGCAATTGAAGGTAATTTGCTTCTTGTTGTTGAGATTATGGTTTTTCTCCTTTTAATTATCTCTTCACAACTGACTTTGGAAAATATACCGAACGTTACAAATGTAGAATACATTTTACACGTTTTCTTAGGAAAAATCTTGATTCTGCATGGATTTACATGTTTCACTTCAAGCCCTGTATAATTCTGGAACATTGCTTGATTGCTGCAATCCTGACACACAGGGTTATATGCACAGGTCTCCGAGTTTGTGTTTATTCAATGACATGATGCCAGCTCTGAGACCATAGTTGGTTGTGTTTAACTCATTGCATTTCCATTCCAACATGGCCCATTTATTTTTTGTTATAAATTTCATGTCCGGGAAAGTGTATTGATTCAAGCTGCTGTTGCTGATTTCACCCAATTTTTGTGATTTTTTGGAGCTTTCAGGTTGCCGATGTTTCTGATATTTTCTGCGTTTTTCAGGTCCAAGTTCCTATATTTCCGATAAGTTTATTTCCAGACCTCTACAATATATTCCCCAAACAATATTTGTAAAATTTGTAGCAATAACATCTGTACCTATTAAGCATTGAGATACATTTGAACCCTGAGCATTGATATCCCTGTATTCTCTTTCTTAGAGGATATCAAAAACAAAATCTCTATATTAGTGGATATCCAAGACTGATAGATTTGTGTTTTCAGTGTAGTAAACTCTGCTGTATGTATTGTTTTCTGAAGATAATATGCCATTTACTTTTTACTCTTGAGTGGGGTTGTGGTAAACAGTGGTATGTAGGGCTCTCAATTAGTCCAGTCCAGCAATAACATCTGTACCTGTTAAGCATTGAGATACATTTGAACCCTGAGCATTGATATCCCTGTATTCTCTTTCTTAGAGGATATCAAAAACTAAATCTCTATATTAGTGGATATCCAAGGCTGATAGATTTGTGTTTTCAGTGTAGTAAACTCTGTTGTATGTATTGTTTTCTGAAGATAAAATGCCATTTACTTTATACTTTGAGTGGGGTTGTGGTAAACAATTGTATGTAGGGCTCTCAATCAGTCCAGTAATGGCAGATGCAATGCTATATGGCCTTTGACTAAGCTACATGTATGTGTAATTGTACAATGCTTGATTAATAAATTTTTTAATCTTCATCTCAGGTATTGAAGTAATTGTTGTATTTATGTGGAATTCAGTCATCACCTCCATATCTTATAATATGCAAAGCTGACTTATTTAATGCAAAACAATTTAGGAAGACTATTTAGGCATTGAACGAAAGACTAACATCTGTTATGAATCATGATCTAGCTCTATAGTAGCTTTTGCTTTTATGTGCTACATAACGTGTGCAGAAGCAAGGACTTTGAGCTCTCAATTTTAGCATTGATCATTTTCCCTTTTGTGTTTTCTCTGTGCAATATCCAAGGGTCTGGGAATTTACAAGCACAGAGTAAGAGCTATTGAGAGTTCCAAAGTTACACAACCAACAGTGGGTCACTTCCAACAGAGCCCTCATGATGAAGATAATGGGTTCAATTTTGGATGAAAGGGATGAAGATAATGGGTTCAATTTTGGTTTCTTCGTCTTTTTCTCTTTTGAGCAAAATGTTCAATTTAGTGGACACTACTTGTGTTTTTGATTCCCTTGCTTTATGTACTTGCACTAACATCCAATCCTATTGACATTTTTTAGCTCATATGAAGCAATTAATAATGTTTCTTTCCTTATTTTTTGACTATCTACTCAATCCAAAGGTAGACAGTAGGAAACCTCTAAACTGAAGGCAGTTGTTCTGAAAGAAAAAAACTTCAGAGACCACAGAAACCTGCATATTGCATATGTATCTTGTATCCAACTTATGCGAAGAATATTCTTGCCATTAAACAACTACTATTGTCCAAGGTTATCAAAGTCGAAATAAGTCAAATTCTTAATTTTGTGACTGCCACCGTTTCCTCAATTTCTTAATTTTGTGACAGCCACAATTTCCAGACGAAGTGACCTCTCTGAATTTCCAGACGAAGTGACACCTCTCTGAACAAGGTGAAATAGTTAAAAACCGTCGTGTGGATGCTGGGGATGAAGTAAGTGGGTACAATTTTTGTTTCTTTGTATTTTACTCTTTCTGCGAAGTTCAATTTAGTGGTCACTGTTTGTTGTTAATTCCGTTGAGCTCTCCCATGCATTTAGGCATCATGGATATTTCTTGGATATTGGTGTCTGGACAGCTCTGTTTTAACATGTTTTATTTTGCTTCAGCATTTTGAGAAATGAAGTTAGCAGTACTTGCTGCTGCGTCACTGTATATTTAAATGTTCATTTCAAACCCTCAGATACCTTTCATGCTACAAATTTACAATGTAGAGTCACTCTTTTAGATTCGGGCTCTTGAGGTGGCTTTAGATGCTACCTGTAGTGACATGACTGTACAGTGTAAACTGTTGCAAATCCATCTTTACATGAGCTTTACATCTGAGGTCAATTTTGTCTGACGTGTATCTTGATGTTTGATCGTTCTCACTGTTTTTTCCCTTGACATCTTATAAAACATTTTTGTAATTTATTATTGCCAATTAGATAGCAGACAGACTATCTCACCTTGTCCAGAGAGGTGCCCATTTGCCTGGAAATTGTGGCTGTCACAAAATTAAGAATTTGAGAGAGGCGCCCCTTTGCCTGGAAATTGTGTCTGTCACAAAATTAAGAATTTGAGACTTCTTTGGGCTGTAATGATCTTAGACAATAGTAGTTGTTTAATGGCCAGAATATTTTCTAGCATAAATTGGATACATGATCGGTAAATTCAAAGAATGGACAATGCAAGGTGTCCAAAATACTTGTAAGATCAATAAAAGAAAGTATAAAGGAGTCTAGATTCTAGAATCTACAAGACTACAACTAACAACGCAAATGAAAATCTAAAAATTGACCTTTCCCCTATGCCTAGATGAATCTCGTGCCAAATTCAAATAATGAGAAAATTAACAATGTAAGGTGTCCAAAACGAATATACATGTGGATATTTAGTTTCCGCAATCATGCCAGCAACTTTGCAAACATGTACATTGTCCATGATGATTTGTACACAAGAATCAACACCTATGTCTTCAATGACTTTGATGAACAACTCACCCATATATTGTGCATCTTTGTATTTCCCAAGAGCATCCACCACTTTCAAGAACACTGGTCAATTTGGGGAAGACACCATGAAATTAATAGAGTGGATGGTGTGTTGCATTTGTTCATCCATCAGAAACAATTTTGACACCGACTATGGGCCATTTTGATAGAATTGGCTCCTGTTATCTCCCAAATTGACCACCGTCATTTTGGTTGATAGAATGGGTAAATTTTTTTATTTTTGTGAGTCTTGGCCTTCAAAATAAAAAATTTCAGCTTTCGGCAGTTAACTAAGTCTGTGGAAGTTTAGGTAGCTGCCGAAACAGGCCCATTTCGGCAGCTAAGACGGTCTGTCAAAATTATTTTAGTTGCCGAAAATGTTTCCATGTGTAAATTTAAAAGATTGTGCTCTGGAAATCTCCAAATGTCAAGCTATATGTGGATCAGTGATATGCATGGAAAGAATGTGTGGAGGATGTTTGATCCAGCGCAGCACTACAGGCTTTTAGATGACGAGATTAAAATGGGTTGCGCAGGTGTTCTAAAACGAGCTCAGCTCGGTGTTCAGTTTGCAAATGGAAAGGTGTCAAATTGTTAAGTTTGAGGTGCGCTCTGTCAAGGAAAGTTTTGGCAGCCATGGTGTGTGCCCATTTGGAAAATGCCTTCCCGGTTGTTTCTCGGAGTGGCAATGTTACATAAATTAAAAGATATCTTGAAACCACCCATACTCCAACACACAAGGATTTTGGAACATTAAGATTTGGATCCTCTACACATACACTTGATAACAGCTTCTGTGCAATGTCCTCCTCATGAATTTGATCCAAATCTGGAAATAATCCTAAAGGGACAGCAATGGAATCAAAGGCAAACAGGCAGCCAGCCAGGGAAGAGAAAGTTTCTGATTTTTGTAAGATCAACTTTAAAAAAATGTATTGGACAATTGAACAGCAACTTGCACACCATACTATCAATGGTTGTAATTTGAGGCCTGGAGATTTGCTAGGATCTGGAACCATAAGTGGGCTTGAGCCTGAAAGTTTTGGTTCCCTATTAGAGTTATCATGGGATGGGAAGAATCCACTGAAGCTTGGAAACAATATATCTAGAACATTTGTGGTAGATGGATGTAAGGTGGGATTTGGTACATGTTCTGGAAAAATACTACCAGCTATATCTTGACTAGTAAAGCTAAAGGACTAAAAGCAGCAGAATTGTCAAGGAATTGGCAGAAAATAATTATTGCACAGAGCAGTGAATGGAAATTGCAAACAGATGGTCCAGGGGGCTTTACAACACTGCATTTGGCAGACAGTATACAAAATGGCAAGTATTGTAAAGTTTGTTGTGTGGCACAAACTGCAGCTGTTCTCCTTCCTTGACAAGCATTTTGTTTTGTGCAAGGCATGTTCCGTAGCATGCACAGAATGCCCACTTTGCAGATGTCTTATTATAGATATAATCATGACATAAATCTTAAGGTGAGACTCAGGTGCTTCTTCACTGTCATGAGACTTTTTGAAACTTATGAGCTTGCTCTTTTGTTGTTGTTAAAGAAGGATAATACTTGTTCATGTAGATCAGGCCTCGTTAATTCTTAATAAATCTATGGCCAGCTGGAGTACTATTATCTATTCTTGAAACAGAGCATATCCATCTTAATGGCAATAACCAAAATGATAAAGACCAGACAGAAAATGATGCAGGTGGACAAGCTCTGGTAAACTTTGCTAAAGCATGTTTCTCTTCGAGAATCATTGAGGGAGATCGGCCTGATATCTTTGAACCCAAATGATTTGAGACAACCTTGGATGCCATTGAGAAAGCTGGTGACGAAGGGTTGAGTTTGGAAGCAAGTTGCACAATCTGTTGGCATAGATGGAACAGGGGCAGTCTTTTAACAGAATACTAAAGGATCACAGGTGGCAAGGAAATCATCACATGAAATAACTAGAGTCTGCTGTTAAAGGTTCATGATTTTGCTCCTAAAATTCAGCCACAAGGCCAGTTCGACTAAACGTGACTCATATCCATCACTCATCTTCACCATCTCGAGTTAAATCTCCAGTTGCTAGGCCATGTGTCTGCTTCAGTATGCCTTTGCTATTAAGTGAGTCTCGAATACCCAGCTATGCTATGTCACATTGCTGCCCTGTAGGGTTTATTCATTGTTGAACCATAACTCAAGAGGATTTTTCTGCTGAAATCACGTGATCTTGCGGGGCAATTTCGACGGCCTTCCCGAACTCCAAATTCAAATCTGAAAGCACCAGTAGATAGCTTATGATCTGTAGATCAAAATCGACTATTTGAACATGCAAAATGGACATCGGACGGTTGAGAAAATTGATTTTTTCCAAAGGCAGTTTTTATAGGAATTTTACAGGTTTCGGCAACTTAGGCGAGCCTCCAAGAGCTCATTAGCTGCTGAAAAGGCTGACTTTCGGCAGCTAACGCGTGAAACTGGCAGAAGGCTTAGTGCCGAAAGCCTGTTTTCACAGATCGCTTAAGTTTTGCCCAGATCGCGGATTTTCTAGTTGAAATGGCGGGAGGCCGAGCAGAATAAACAAGTTATGAATTATGCTACCATTATCTACAGGAGGTTTGTGAAAAATGAAAGTCAAAGTGGGTTGGTTGCTATATTTTAGCATCTTTTTAAGGCAACAGTTCTGGGATCAACTGCCACATCAACTAGGTCGAATCTGCACGTACCTAATCAAGTCCATCGAGCCTTGGGAGGCCAGTTGCTCTTCACCAACCACCGAGCTTTTGAAAGGAGATCTTCATATCATCAGTTCCTTGTTTTAAGGAATCCTATCTATCTTTTGCATGGCACTGTTTTAATTAGGAGGACAAGATCCATGTTTTTAGGATCTTGAAACTATTGTGTAAAGGCTATAAAGCCTAAGTACTGAGACTGAGCAGGGGTTCAAGTTTGGGAGAAATTTGGCCTATGTTTTGACTGCCTATTTTAATACAAAATCACAGTCTTCTTTTGCTGCTGTAATCAGATTTTTCATCTATCTTTATTCTGCACTCTGTTTTAATTAGCTCAGCTTATGCTCATGATTCGAATGGAGGAATTTCTTATTGTTTAGTGTGACCCTGCATTATTTATGTACTTGGTTATTTAAACCCTGCATTTCAATGTACTTGGTTGTCTAAGTAATATTCTTCATACCTTTTCTGTTATTTGGCATCTGATTTACAGTTCCTAAAAGCACTGGTTCATTAAGCTATCCTGATAGGTAATCTCTCCATTGTGCCATCTTAGTATCCCATTGATCCACCTATTGAAAAGTATTCAAAACACAAAAAACATGATTTCTCAAGTTACCAGGCATACTTAGCCATAACCACTAAGTAGTTTCCTAGAGTGATAACAAATTGGCGCCGTTGCCGAGGAGCGAGTTGAGAAGCTGATCTTCCTGGGAGACGACATAGATCTACTCTTTGATGATAGACAAGGGGTAGACACTTATCCACCTCCTTTGACTTAACCAATAGTGTGGTTCTAAACTCCATCGAACCATGAGGCATATAACTAGTTGGAGCTCGTTCTATTAGACTTCGACACATCTCAATGAAGAAAGGTGACTGTGCAACATTGAATGAAATGAAGTTGAGGTAGAAAAAGAATGCAATGGTAAGGTCCACCTCTTCTCGTGCCTCTTGTTGGAAAATCCTGTCCATTGGACCACTTGTAGTTGGCTTCTTTCTTGTTGGATAAGTATCAACCTCACTCCCAAATTTGCTAGGTGGAGGTCTAGTGCTAGAGGGTTTCCTCAAGAATGAAAGAGGATCCTCATTCTGTTGTGTCTTGCTTGCTACTACTCACTGCTTTACATGAAATCCCACAAGGAAGGGCCAACTGTAAATTCATGTGGGCAGACTAAATGTTAACGGGCAAAAGAAAGATACAGCGAGATTCAAAACTTGGACTCATTGAGTTACCAGCTCCTCCTAAACCTTGCGAGGCGAAGGGTTTGCCTTTCGATCATGTTTCCAGCAACTCATTTCGGACAAAATCGTATGGGATGAACGATATATGTAGTGCATAGTTCTGAAAGCTTGCTTTTTAATTATGGGTTTCAAAATGTTTTATATTTGGATTTATTTGGGAGAACGACATCTATCACTCTTGGATGGTTTAGCCGTCGCAATAGATTTTGGATTAGTCAGGAGGGGCGGTTGGGTAAATGACAAGGTAGCAAATATATTCAGTGCTATCATCAACAAAGTTGTATCTTTATTTGTTAGGTAAAAATGTTTCCCCATCGGACTTCAGGACTCATGGTTGGTAGAGCAGGTGGGATAGGCATTACACCTTACAACACGAGTCTTGGAAAATCATTCACCAGTTGACTTGGGATAATTTCATTACCTAGAAAGATAAGTTTACCCATCAAGGTACAATCAACGAGGGATAACATCTTATGGCTTGCTGCGTGTTGCCTTGAACAATACTGACATATTTTTTCTGATGTCAGAGTCGAAGTCTATGAGGGTGTTTAATCGTCGTATATATTGACTTAGTATAACGTGGAAAGGAATTAACTTACCACCCAATAAAGCCTTTGGCTAACTCTTTTTATGGCTAATCCTTCATCTATCAACACAACTCATAAGATCCCTTTGAGGGTGTTTATCGTTGTATATATTGCCTTAGTATAATGTGGAAAGGGAATTCACTTACCACCCAATAAAGCCTACCTTTGGCTAACTCTTTTCGTGGTTGATCCTTCATCTATCAATGCAACTCATAAGATCCCTTTGAGGGTGTTTAATCGCCGTATATATTGACTTAGTATAATGTGGAAATGGAATCAACTTACCACCCAATAAAGCCTTTGGCTAACTCTTTTAAGGGTTGATCCTTCATTTATCAACACAACTCATAAGATCCTTTTAGAAGGGTGGGTCTTTGATTAATTTGGCCAATAAGGTCTTAATCAACACTTTAAGGTCTTGTCTAAATAAAAACTCATTTAAAGCTATGGTCTAAAAAGGCTTTCTTTGGTCGAATGGTGAGCTATGGTCTAAAAAGGCTTTCTTTGGTTCAACGGTGATAATGAAAGGGTTGAGAGTTTGATAAAGCATAATTGATTGAACGAATTGATGGGAGAGATTCATTAAGCATTTGTTTAAGCACTCACTTGTGGATTTGGTTATTGTCTTTGATATGCATGTTAGTATAAAGGTATTGGTGCTCGATGCACATTACAATGGCGAATATTTGACACAAATTAAACTTGGGAAGTAATGTTGTGGTATAATCACACTAGTATTCTTTGCTAGACACTTGTGGTGTTGTGACCTAGTTACATAGTGTAGTGACTCTTGTTGTGGAAATAACATATTGATGTAGTTGAGGAGCTCAACAATTTACATGGAAGTCCAATAGTTAAGACAAACCATCTTCCTTGTTTGTCTCTTCCAATTTGTAAATTTTTGTACTTTGTTCATTATACACAATATTCAATAGACTAGAAGACTTTGAAATGTTTGTGTCCGGATGATAAATGACATATCATGAGATTGTGAATACTTGAATAGTTGGTTACTTGGATATTTTGCTCAACTTCAAGTTGTCCATACCTTGTAACATATTGTCACAAACTTAATGGGACTTTGGAGTTGCTTAGTTGTCAATATAAACATGCTAATGTTTGTGTGAATGAATATATTGTCTTTTTTATCAGTTCACTAATTAATTTGAACAAGATAGTGAATAAGAAATATATTTATGGGTGATTGTCATGATCCCTACTTATTGGTTGGCTCAACAAGAACAAATATTTGTGTCTTAGGAAAGTGAAACGGGGAGTTGTATAGGACCTTATTGGACAAGTTAATGGAAGACCCACCCTTCCAAAATGATCCTTATGAGTTGTGTTGATAAGTGAAGGATCAACCCTGGAAAGAGTTAGCCAAGGGATTTATTGGGTGGTACCATAAACTTATATTATCTACACACAGAACTTTATCTCATTTTTACAACATATCAAAGTTCTCTTCGGTGTTTAATTTCCCCTGCTTTGGGGGTATGCTAGTATATATATCATATGAATCAACCGACGTGACTAACCTTTGTTCTCTTTATCAACGTTTTATGATGTAGTTGAGAAGCATGGGCTCAAAATCTATACATACAGTTTCTATTGTGATATATACGTAAATTTGTTTTGTCCATTTCACTTGAATTCATTGAGGTGATCTAACCGTCGTTCTCTCTATCAATGTTTTGTGACAGTGGAAAAGTATGGGCCCAAAATACACATTTAGTTATTTCAATAAAAAAGAAAGAATAGTGAGTCAAGCACATGAAAAAGAGAACTCCCCATTTATTAAGAATTGGTATGTACTACAAAAACAATTGTGTTAAGACACCAAATAAGTACTTCCTCTACTACAGTGCCTTTCACCTCAACCATTCTTTCAAGTGTCAGTAATATGACCAAAAGATATGTAGAAATGAAAAGAACAAGTGGAACTCTTATAGAACCAATTGGATTACTATACAACAAATAAACACAATATTATAATTTATTGAAGATGCGCTTGAAATCTAGGATGACTTAAAATCAGCGCAAATAGATACCTACAAATGAGCTCAACATCTTCGAAAACAATCCAAAGACATGGTTGTCATTCACAATCAAAGACATGAGTGGAAGACTCGACATGAAATAGTGCAAATTCAGTTTGACTTTGTAAAAAAGTGGTAAGTTGAACTTGGTGATATTCCTTATTTAAATGTTTGGAAAATATGCTCTAAGGATTATTGCCAAAGGTAGGGAGAAACATTCGAGTAGAGCTAAGAGATTGCAAGAGATTGCATGAAGTTGTGGTGAGTGAGTTGTTAAAGAAATGTAACTTCAAAATATATTCTCTCGTACTTTTTATTGTATTATTATTATTCTTCCTTTCGGAGATGTTATTCCTTCGTTCGAAGATGTCATTGATGTATTTGGTAATGTAAACATTTTGAGGTAAAACCTCCGTTGTAAGTCGGGTCAATAGAATCCACAACAATATTTTATAAAAGTTATTTTCAGTCTCTTAGGTAAGTCGACCCTGTTTAGAAAAACCGATAGACCTAGGTAAGTTAAGTTGTCACTCATTTCATGAGTATAAATAGGTGAGACACCTCCCTCATTTGCACACTTCACACTCAAGCAAGTGTGCTAGAGAGAGTGAAGAGGTCCGCTAGAGAGAAAAAGTTGCTGGTCTTATTCTTGGGGTTTTACACTATACTTGGTCGAATTTTATATTGAGGAAGTTTCGTTGGGTTTTCTCCCCCACAAGGGTTTCCGAGGATAAATCTCTATGTTCTTTGTGTTGTTGTGCTTGTCTTTCTTTCAACGATCCTATTGCATATGGTAATGATGTTATGATGCTAAATGTATTAAGATCTTGTATAACCATTAAAATTCTAACATGGTATCAGAGGCACCCTAAAATAAGTCTTTGTGCAACAGAAACAATACTACTACTGCAACTGTCAGAGATTAGGGCTTCATGCTTGAAACCCTAGAAGAGAAAATGTAGTTATCCAAGAATTTTTGCTATAACTCGATTTTGGTGAAGTCTAAGCAGATGAAACTTGGACAGGTCGAAGATGAAATGTTGATTTACATTGTGTGTGAGTTTTAACCTCATATCCAATATACTTCAGGAGATATGGTCCTTCCAAAACAAGGTTCTAGCCTCTTTTAGAATTCAGTCTTACACATGTGACCTAGGGAGAATTACTATATCTCGGTATAGGAAGATCCAAATATAATGTGGTAAGATGTTCCAGGTGAACTAGAGTAGTGCATGTTAGTCCTAGATTTGTTAGCTATTTTATTTACATATCATTCACTTTGAATATTTTCCATTCTTTTTATTTTTTATGTTTTTCATTATTATAAATCTCATTTTTTATTTATTTCTTTGTATTTTGAAATCATATAGTTTTAGATTTAGCTCCTGGTTTGATAAATGAGTGACTATGTTTATAATCAAAGAATAAAGTGGTTTATTCAATTTTTAAAAGATTGATTGGATGTTTTGTATGATCTAATGCAGTATGGCAGCACATTTTATTATTTCCATATACATGCACGCTGCTAGATTGCCAAGTTTAGGCCTTGCACAGGTTTCAAAGCCCTATCAAACAATGATGGTTTACTCAGTTTTTGGGTTTTGCAGTAAGCCTGTAGGGTTACATTTGGCCTTGTTTTTTTACAATCGTCAAGGAAGCAATACTACCGTCAATTCGAGAATAATCCTATGCTATGTACTTGTATAGAGCATAGTTACAAATTTCAAGCAGAAGAAAAGTATGGGTGAAAAGGCCAAATTAGGGGTTAATGATGTCCTAAGACATGCGTAGTTCAATCCAACGGGCAGTTAATTGAGGAAGTGCTCGATCAAACCACACTGTTCCACAACCATTTGCCTTGGCTACTAGGAAAAGGGATTCTACTCGGACACAATTTGCTGATGATGAAGTAGTTGGTTGTGCAGCAATGCATATGAGTGCAAGTGACACATCTTCTTCAGATGCTAAAAATACACAGGTAGCTGCAAATCCTACATTGACAGCTTCAACAACAAATACTTCACGTTTTGGTAACCCGAAGTTGAATGAATATGTTTTGAAGTCTATTCAACGAAAGCAAACAATTCATAATGAGGAAGACGCTTGTTTTGTTGCTTCCTTCTCCGCAACATCAGTGAGGACTACTAAATTCAGAGCAAGTAGCACCACTTATATATCTGGTTTTGGTTCTGGATGTGATGAGCGAGCTGAAAAGAGAAGAGTTTTTCTCAAAGTTAGATGAAAAGCTCCATGCAAAGGAGGAACTGCTTACTATTGTGTCAATTGATGACATTTCGAAACTTCATATTCGCGCGGTTCCTCTTGGAAATCATGCTAGTCATATTTTCCATCAAGAGTAGTCTCGAACATTTGTTATCTGTAGTGTGAAGTATTCTCAGTTAAATATTGAGGAGGAAGAAACACACTTTGTGCATCTGTTAGATGATTAGACATTTGAAACTATTTCATCATATCAACTTGATATAGTATGAAAATGGATGTTCCATCCTCGGTTGTTCATTTACCGATGACAATAATTCCTATTATTTCGTTGGGACAACATATGTGATGCCTGCGGAGAATGAACCTAACAATGGCATAATTTTAGTTTTTTCCTGTTGAAGACGGTAAACTACAACTTGTTACTGAGAAGGAGACAAAGGGTTTTGTTTACAATTTGAATGCATTCAATGGAAAATTGCTAGTTGGCATCAATCAAAAGATCCAGTTATACAAGTGGGTGCTCCATGATGATGGTTCAAGAGAGTTGTTGTCTAAATGTGGGCATCATGGTCATATTCTTGCACTCTATGTTCAGTCTCATGGAGATTTTATTGTAGTTGGTGATTTGATGAAATCAATCTCTTTATTGATATACAAGCATGAGGAGGGAGCTATTTAAGAGAGGGATTGTGATTATAATGCAAATTGGATGACATCTGTTGAAATTTTAAATAATGATATATACCTCAGAGCAGAGAACAATTTCAATCTTTTTACAGTGAGGAAAATATAACATCACTTGTCTCAGATTTTAAAGGGAAATCTATTGTTGAGGCTGAAGTTGGTGTATCCTCAAAAGAGAAAATAGATTTCAATAAGGATAATGTTGCAAATGAAATACATGAAGACTTGGATGTTTTTATGAGAGAGTTTGGAAGGGATAAGCAAAAAAGAGAAACTGATCAATTTAAAATTTAGAATGAGCATGTAAATCAGATAAATGATAAATTAATGCAAGCAAATAGGATGCTGAAACAAGATTTACAGGAGGTGAATAAAAACTGCTCAGAGTTGGTACAAGTAGCAAAGGAAGCAATGAAGAGAAGGAAAACGACACAGGAACATAATAATCATCTTATCAGAGAAAGGGAAGAGATTGAGGAAAGACTAACTCAGGTCCAAAAAGAATGCAACCGATTACAAAAGAAGGCACATGCACTAGATGGGCTAGTTGCGTTGGCTGAAGCTGTTAGGAGACTTTGATTTGATGATCAAATTTGTGTGGATTAGACACATGCCATAGACAAATTAATTAGATCTTAAAGTTTGTTATTTTTATACTTTTTCTATTTTTGGTACATCTCGATCTTGAGAAAGTGGATCTAGAAACAACTCAGCAGAAGACCACTGAGGGGGGGGGGAAGGTGCTCATGAGGGTTGAATACATACGTGCTGCTCATGTTTTTTTTTGTAACTAGAGGAATTGACAACTGGGAATGGGATGGTACTCGCGTGACACGGGGTCCAGGGATCCAATCCCGCTACCACTATACCCTTAGGGGCATCCACAGGGCCCGAACCATGACACACGGGTAAATTTGGGGGGGATTTGAACATGAAACCTTCCAATTACAACCAATTTCAACAATTCTACTTTACCACTTGCTTTTCCCTCCCACGGGCTATACAAGCTGCTCATGTTACAATTTGATAATTTTTTTGTCATGTGAGGGTTTTTTTTATGAAATACTTTTGATTATTGGGAGCTAAGTTTTAAGTTGTATGTTGTTTTAATGTTTTGTGATTCTGTTTGAATTTTTGTTTGCATTTTTTATTTATATTGATGTTTTCTGTATGAATGCCTGTGTAGGTAAATGAATGTTATCGCAAATCGACATTTGATTTGTTTTTAAATGTCTTATAGCCATATGATGCCACAATATTAGAACTGTTTGTTGTCTCTTCTTGTACCTCTTATGATTTGAACCTACCTATGTTATGTCTTTGATAGTGATTCTTCTTATCTTTTTATTATATCCTTGTGTATACAAACATTTGATGTTTTCAGATCCTTTACCAGATTGTTCATGATTTTTTGATTTTATTTTTGATCCTTCTAGTTATTCAAAAATGAACAAAAATTATCCTTTGAACTTAGAGGTGCCTAAACTCCGCTACCTTGAAGTCTAGCTGGCAGACTTTACGACAAACATCTTTTGGCGACCATACTGGGGAACAAAGGAATGAAGACACACAACAGAATTTCAACCCAAAATCCGACACCTTGCATGTCTGAAATTTGACACTTCTCTGTCTCATTTTCGACACATACACTTTTTTTTGGTTGTAGGTGGCATAATGTCGGATCTTCGACAGTCGACTAATAAGGGTCGAAGATCTGATAGACCATTGTGACGCATATTCGACCGTTATTCCTTCCGAAGTGCCAACCGAAATCACATAAACCGTCGAAACTCCGACGTCCTCCGACCCTTGAAGCGTCAGCCATTCGACGGACAAAAGTGTTTGAGAAATGGCGGCGTTGTCGGTTTTAATTCAGACAGTGTCGGTAATCCGACACACTCTGACACTAGAAGAGTCGGCCTTCCGACGCAGTCCGACACTTTAACCGTCGGTCGTCCGACGGGAGGAAGCGTCAGAGTCATGGCACGACCATCGAAGGGGTTGATCGGAGTGTCGAAAGAACGTCAGAAAAGCAACGCTTATTGATGGATTTAAAAAAAAATCCAAATATTTCACTTACGGCCACATGGTTTCAGCCTAGAATTTGACCACTGAAGGAAGCCTGGTAGCAAACTAGAGGATTCTATGTCAAGTATATATTTCATCCTTGCACATATAGTTATCACAACTACTTTACTCTTAACTTTTCTTTTCGCAAAATAGAAAACCCAATATCTTCAAGAGAAGCACCCTCCTTTCTATTTATGGAATAAGGAAGAGAGTAATTACAAGAAAACCCTGTACTAAGTCTACAAGTGGACCACTTAACAAGACAAAGTCCAATCTAACCAATCCATGAACATTTGAAGAGAATGTCCTTTAACTAGAGACATTATATGTGCTAAGGGTAGGTGATTACAATACAACTTCACGGTAGTGTGAACCACATGTACAAAGGTCACGTAATCCCATGCCCTCATGTTCCAACTTACCCACTTAGAAATGGCCTATGTGACTTTGCTTTCGAGAGAGTCGGAGAAAGGTTGTTTGCAATCAAGTTTTCCTAGTTGAAGACAATGCGGTGCTTCTCTGGGTGAGACTATTAGTTGGAAAGTGGAATGAAGCAGTCCCCATACACTGTCTGTGTCCCTGACCTCCATTTTGAGTTGACTGAAGTTCTAAAGGGTGGCTTTTTATAACATGATTAAGATGAAATGGGTCTAAAGAATTGTGTTTATCCTTCATATGCATTGTACTAATTGTATAAGTATCTGCATAAGTTTCTCCCTGTATAAGAAAGAGCTCTCATGCAAAAAGTGATTTACATCCCCAATTTTAATAAGTGATGATGGAGGACACTGAACCTATAGAGTCTCTAAACAGAGGGGACCAAAGGAAACAACTAAGATAAAAAAATAATAGAAATAAACTTGCTGACCAAGAGGCATTCAATACTTTTAGAATAGTCTAGCTTTTCTCAAGGAAGGGATATAGAATAAGATTGAATCCTACAAATACATAACCACTTCATATAGCAAAGAGACAAAGAAACAACAGAGTATGTTACCTTAAATCATTATTAATAATGTACAGTAGATATTTAACTTCACTCTTGCGAATTCCAAACAACCAAGGTAAGCACAGATTGTTCTTGCTAAATGAAGTGGCTAGATAATAGAGGGGTCAAAATTTATAATGATGGTCAAAAACCTATCCTTGGTTGCAAAAGAATGCAGGAATTTTAAGAGGTAGAGAAAAACTTCTAAAGGATTCAAGAACACAATATACATTGGGGCCTTGAGATGTCCACTCTGTGGTTCAATACATTCATTGTAATACACTAAATAATAAACTCATTTTCCAATTAAACATAGAATTGAGCGAAAATCCAGCAACAGTCAGCAAGCATAAGATGCCAGTATATTAGATAAAAAAATTAACATACATCACTCATTTTCATTCCATGGTGCTTAGCTTGTTGTTCGACGAAAGGTCAATCAAAGAAATCTCCATTATACGTTACATAAATCCCAGGCTTAAATTCTTGCATGTGATTGAACCACCGCCTAAGAAGCTCTGTCTGGAAAACATAGCAAACTTCCAGGGGATCAATACTTGTTTTCAAAATTATAGTCTTAGGGTAAACAGTAAATGGCAGATATACCTCATTTGGCACATTTGCTACTTTGAAATTTCCTTCAACTTTTAGTTTTGGAGTGTACTCCAAGTCTTCAATGCCCTACCCCTACACACTTAGGAAACAAACGAAAATGAACTGGAAAACTAAAGAAGAACAACGATGTTCATAACAACCAATGCAACATCAATATGCAAACAATAAAAATCCCAAAACATAGCTGAAAGAAATCCCAAAACAAAGGATAGGCTGACCAATGGGCATAAAACAATGCCAAGTGTTTTTACCTCTCGATTTTTAATAAGATAGCCTTGCCCATCCACCATGTGTGCAATCATCATTATCATGTCATATTCGGCATCAGGGAACTTGAAAGGAAGCTTGGTTTTCTCTAAATCAAAAGCACACACACGAACTTCAGCTCGTTGAAGAAGATCTGCCCTATTTTCCAAGGTAACCTTTGAAGAGTCCACTTTAACAATGTACCATTGTCCACATCTTGCATCTGCAGGATTGCAAAATCCATAAACAAGTAAATAATGAATGTTAGTTTTTCGGTATATAAAAACTCTTGCTGCAAAGGCTGTTGAATGTGGACTTATGATGTAGAGACAAGCCATTCTTTGTTCAAAAGCATCTTGAAAAAATTGAATGTGGACTAATGATGTAGAAATAATCCATTATTTGTTCAAAAGCATCTTGAAAACATAAAATGAAGACATGAGTGTGTTGCAAAAATAAATGCATCCTGCTACAATTGACCAAGTATTCAAACAATCTATCTCTGAAGCTATCATTTACTAATTCAATTCAAGTAACCGCGTTCTTTAAAATCCTCAAGTAACATTAAATGACACTCAATTGCTTAATCTAATCAAGGAATTTAAAATATAATGATCTAACATAAATTATGTAAGCAAAAAATTATAATTAGTAAGAATATATCACCTGATAAAGCATGGATAACCAAAAATACTATGTATATAAGCCATCAATCTAATCAATACTCCATTTCTTGCCTCTTAACTATGGAAATGTTTCTCAACGCCATCTGCAACAAGTTCCAATGGAGGAGTCAAATAGCAATAGTGAAAATTACACAGTAAAAATATAGAAATAGATGTTTTTTAATGTATTCTTCCTTACCATTCATTGAGCTCCTCTCTGTTTCGAGAATAATTTAATATTCTCTACTAAATAGGACTAACCACGTGAAGGTGGAAGCTCTTATGGCCCCTTCCCCCCCTCACATCACTCTCAACTCCCCAAACCCAATGCCAATACTTGCAAATAACAATTTATTTCACAACTTCACAATGCAAATAACAATGCAAATTATTTCACTCAATAGTTGAAAAATGCTTTCATTAAATCATTCTTTATAACATTCATTAAACCATTCAATCATTCAACAGCTGAAAAAACCATTCATTAAAACATTAATTTAGTCAATGGCAGAAAAAAAATATCAGTAAACAATTCAGTAAAGCATTCATTCATAAAACAAAGGAAAAAGCATTAATTTTTTTTATAAATAAGAATTACTGAAAATTTGTTTAGTCACTTCCTTTTTACTTTTCTTCTCTTTAAAGATTTAGTTAGAGTCACATCTTCGGGAATCTGATCATCGGTATCCCTACCAGTTTGCTCAGAAGGTTGAACTTCAGCCGAGGGGCGATGAATTTCTGCAATAATGTCAAAATCTTTCATTAATATATTTATATTTTGATAAATACGAGTAATTCATTAAAAAAATTATGAATGTGTGTTTTTACCTGCCATGTGCACATTAACATGTTCAACATTATCTCGTACTGGCCCAACCTGTTCCGTGTTATGATCTGTAGCTACATGCTCTGTAGTTGAATTGTGTAGAATTAGAATTAATGGTCATCATCTGCAATGGTCTATAAAAAACAATAGCACATTAATAAATTCATTAGTAGGATGAGAAGCATGATCTTCGTTTGGTTGGTCATGTACTTCATCCTCGACATGAACGGGATCGTTACTTTCCTGCACAAAAAGGAATAAATAATTTACGTTAGTTTATTTATAGGGAACAAATTGCATGAGCATTAATAAATTATCATTAAAATATACAATTTTCACATACCTGGGCACGAGATGGATCAGCAGAAGATCGTGTAGTATTCACAGACAAGCTTCTCCGGTGTTTAACAACGGCGTCAAAGCCATGTTTGAAGCCAAGCTTCATGTAATCCGCACTGAGCAATTCTTTGAACCGGTCGGCCTTCATATTTGCATGATGTCATTAATTTTAAAGCCTTGTGTCAGAACAAAACAAAAATAATAATCTGTATGATATTTGGATGCGGATTCGGGTTTTGCGATACTTACATATTGGTCTGCCAAGTTGGAGTAACCACCAAGCCCAAGCTTGTGTTGGCCAATTTTTTCAATTCTTGCCTTTGTGACCTTAGATGTGTCCGAGAGCCTAATTAAGTTTTTAAATACATTAGTCTATGTACCAAAATTGATATAAAAACTAGTAATAATAAGGCTTACCACTACATTTTGGAATGAATTGCATACCTCCCTGTTCCACTTGGTGGTATCTTTCCTGATTTTCTCAGGCCCTTCTCTTTTCCATCTTCCACCAGGGCTTTCCACTCCATAGATGGAATCATTGGAGGGCGCTCATACCTAAGGTTCTTTTCTAGGTGAACCCTATATTGGTTTCAGACAATCTTTAGATGTTTTCCAACCTTCTGTAGTACCTTCGATGTATCAAAGGTATTTTTTTCGAACAGACTAACCAAGCGATTAGTCAGATCATCCTTTAAAGATTTTGGCTGCTTGTTCCACATTGTGCGGATGGTGGGCCCGAATATCTCCAAGGCCAAATCTATACAAAACCTGGAGGTTCTCCTTTAATGGACTATCTACTTCAAAGAACAGAGTCTCCTTTAAGTGGTTTTAAGTTTTCCCATGAATGATTTTGTGATGTTGTAGATGATTTTAGTTTTAGAGTGGATGTTTTAACCTCTGTGCTACTCTGAAGTGCATAAGCCAGTACTTCAGAGGCATATTTCCCAGTGGTGGTGAAGAGTGGACATTTCCAGATCTGGCTACTTGGCACGTTAAATACATTTATATCAGTCTGTAATATTTGTTGATTTATTCCTTTTAGCTTGTCTTGATGATGCTTGTTTTCCCATATTAATTTTCAACCCTAAGGCAACGCTAACTTGTTTTCCCATACTAATTTTCAACCCTAAGGCAACCCTAAGGAATACAATTGATCAGCTTCACAGGAATACTGGACAAACATTCAAAGGTAACACCTCTAATCTAGGAATCTTGACTACATCCACATCACTAACCTTCAACAGACTGAGAATTCAAGTGTAATACTGAAGTAGCTAATCCAAAGAAGCAATAAATAAGAGAGATCAGTAATATGAGGGCATCATCCACCTCAATCATCCAAAGGATGTCAATAACAACAACACATAAAAGACTCAAGTGCTAAGGGCTAGAAAAGCTGGAAAGTGCCCTGACCAATACATTCACCATCAGTGAATTCAGTAAACTGAAAATGGCCTGAGGCCAAGGTTAATGCTTCTTTGGATAAGCTATCAGCCTTAGTATTGTGTTCTCTGAATACGTGAACTGCTTTTAGCTGGATGAAGTAAGGTTCCATATCACAGATACGTTGACACCAACCATCAAGTGTAAGTAAAGTTAGTTATGATCTTCTATTGAACCAATTAATGATGGCTGTGGAGTCACCATGAATGTGCAGAGTGGGAAGGACCATGGATTTAGCACAATAAAGGAGAGTCCATAAAGCAAGTAGTTCAAATATGGTGTTTGTACTCATACCAACACCCAATTTGAAGCAAAAATAGTGGTCCTGGGTGATCAAAAGATGAACACCTATACCTCCAATTTGATTGGCTAAAGCCCCATCAAAGAAGATGTAGGTACAATTATCGAAATAATTTATTTAGTCAAACTCAGAGGTTGGATGGAGTGGAATAATGAGTACGAGCCTCCTCCTAAGGCCGGGTTTAATGGCTGTGCTGCGAACACACCTAGCAGCTCTTCATTTGGCAGAGAAACCAAAACCCTACTCTCGGTTCTAGCTGTCTAATTTTTCAGTGTGTTCTACACTGTGTCCAGGGACGGTATACCGGTAATTTTCGGTGAGGAGAAGATGTTGAGCTCTTGCTAGCACGGGTCAACAGAGTTGTCTGCCATGTCTACCGGAACTACTCCCAAATTCACAAAAACCTCCAAATTGAACTGAACTGTCCAAAACGAAATGAGTCGCGACAATGTCCAAATACACTCGTCATTTTTTATTATATATTATTATATATTATATGTATTTTATTATTATTTTATATTATATGTATTTTATTTTTATTATATGTTATTTTATATTATATAAATTGCCATAATAGTATTAGGATATTTTTATTAAGCATTAGTTTCGAACTAATGCAATGATTACTTTCGAACTAATCATTGCTGCTACTGTTACTCATTAGCAGTTTTAAACTAATTTATGTTGTTGTTGCTACTCGCTGAAAATGTTGTTATTACTTGCTAAAACTAGTGTTGTTACTTGTTGATATTGTTGTTGTTACTTGTTGAAACTGTTGTTGTTACTCACCAAGAGTCTTGAAATTGTTTATTTTATTGTTGTTACATGTCTGTAATTGTTATTGCTACGAGCACTAGTAGTTTCTTGACTAACACATTTCATAATTAGAGTTAAAGTTATTATTCATGTAAAGTTTTTTTAATAGATATGTATTATGCAATTAGTATTTGTCTAAGTAAATTATGGATCTCATTATAGGGTCATACTTCCGCTACTTCCGCTAAGTTTCAGTTGATAAAATATGATGATTTTATAAATAAGAACACAAGGGATCAAATTTAACTCATGGGATACCCAAAGCTTGGCTGTCAGAGAAATATGAGAAACTTTTATTTGCCATAAGGAATTCTTTTACATGTGAAGGAATATTTGACACAGTATCAATTTCACTTCAAATTGTTGTTACATTTCATTGGAAAAACATTTTTAGACATCCCTTTTGATTTGTACATAAGTCTAGGAAAGATGGCACATAGGTGCAGCCAAAACCTAAGAAGGTAGAACACTAGTTTATTTCATTTTGGATTAATAAAATTGGTCGTGCTTGAAGAGATTAGGAAAATGAGTAAGGATTATAACATTTTTCCTTTCCTTGTTGGTTATGATCCTGAGGTGCTAGGTATTCCTTCAGCAAGGAGATGTACTCCAAGCTCAAAAGAAAAAACAACTACTCAAGCAAAGAACATGATGGAGAAAAAGACACGAGTGAGGAGTAGAGAAAGGGTAAGATTCATATGGAGAAAAAACCTAGGGTTGTTATAGATATAGAGGAGAGACCTGAATTTTAAAAGAGTAAAAATAAAATGAAAGGAATAAAGTTGGACTTTTTTGAAGAAAGGGTGGAGGTTAAGAGACCTAGGACTAGATTAGCAACGAAATGGAAAAAATATGTGGAAGAAGATACATCAGAGACTCCACTTGAGCAATCTATCCAAACAAAGAAGAAAAAACTCTCCAAAGTACAACCATATTAACAGACATAGAGTGATGATCAAGAGGTGAAGAAGGTAAACATACCGTTAAAAGAAGGCCAGTTGATGATAGTTCACTTGCAAGAAGAAGACATAAAACATAGGTTTGAAGTATATGGAAGTCTAGATCTATATGAAAAATCTTTGATGGATGTTAGAGGGATGCTAAGGAGAATATTCCCATTACATAAACAAGTTCAAAATTTATATAAGCATAACAGATCCCTTAAAGCCGAAAACAAAAATATGAAGAAAGAGTTGCAAATGTTGAAAGATGAGGTTAATGCAGGTAATCTAAAACTTCTTGTTGAGGCAAGAGATAAATTTGATGAAATTAGACCATAACATGCTTAAATTTTAGTATTAGAGCCTTGGAAAAGGTTTGAAAGATCCAGACAAGTTTTTACACAAAAAATGCAGTTTTCATAACTGTTGCAGTGCCAACAGTGTAAAAACAACGAAAATTCTACAAAAGTTCTGAAGGTGAAACTTTTGTAGCGCCTGCAGTGTAAAACAGGGGAAAATGCTACAAAAATTCTGGAAACACAGTTTTGCAGCACTAAAGGCCAGAATTTAATAGGGGACATTGCAGAAGTTTCCAATTTTTCTCTAGCTTAGCTAATAGGTCAAAGATTGACTTTTATATGGATAGATTTTTACCAAATCAGTATGAGAATCGTGTTTGTAAATATTTTTATTTTGAAGTAACTAAGGGGTTTAATTTAGGGTTGAGTTCTAAAAGTTAGGGGAATAGTTAATGTATGTTATTTTGTAACTATTCCTAACATACACAACCTTGAAAGGAAACATCTCGATGGAATAATGATTAGTCTTATAAACAAATTACACTTAAATGTAAATAATCTTCCCAACTATTAAAGACACCATCCACATCTTTCTTTTGATAGATTTAATACAAACAATTTATTACTATGAATACAGTAATAAAAATCTCCTAACCAAATACTATACTTTTACTTTTATAATAAATTGCTATTGGATTCATTATTGTTTTTCATAACTTAAATTTAAAACCCATTACTCATTATAAGCCAGTCCAATGGCTCTATATCCTTAAGGAGTCTAATATGATCTCAAATAATTAATTCATAGTTGGAAAATAATTAGTTCACACTTGAAAACTAAGGACTTATTCCTAAATCATATCTTTTGTGAGATATAGTTCATGTGGACAGTGTTCTTGAACTCTGTCCTCATGGACAGTTTTTGTTTGACGATGATATTAACAAGACTTTGGGCCCCGAACTAGTGTGTTTTTCAAGGTCCTGGATTTGAGAGGATATGTTCCCTATGGTATATTTTTTATTGATCCAAGGTCGTTCCCTAGATATGGTACCGCTCTCTGCCTTAAGACCTGCTCTTTATTGGCACTGCCAGAACAGGTACCCTGTGGTGGGGCGGGTGATTGGCACCCCCTTATTACTTTATTTATTACTTTCCTTTCCTGGCTTATGACTTTCCTAAGCTAGAAAAATGAAAGTCAACCCCTACCCCTTATTTCTCTTTCCTTATAAAATATTAAGGGCTTCTATTCCCTGTAATATCTGACCTTACCGGTTGAATATGAGGATGAACTGGTCTGGTGAATTAATACCTCCTTGTGAAGTAACACCTCCTCATTGTGGAAGTCTTTATTCCCTTATTATTCCCATAAGATAGTCTGACCTTCCTTGCCTTAAGAGGGGTTTTACTAGTTGTAGTGAGGGGCCCCAATTTCCTAGTTTTATTTTAACCGTTCGATAGGTCCAGATAATTAGTCTCTTCGAAGTACTTCTTTGATCAATCCTGTCTGTGCAAAACTAGAGAAATTGCATAATTACATCTATAGATGCACTACAAAATGAATGATCACTATAATAGTGACTCACAGATACGAGAGGGGGTGAGGTGCGAAAATGAGGAAGGGTCTATCTGCATTCAAGCTTGTCCCACAAAGGAGCAAACATCACAACGCACACAAAAAACCCTTGTCACAGGATGCCCAAAAAAAGGAGGTCATGATGCTTACCCATTGAGCCATGAGCTCCAAATCCAAAACTGGAACTCCAAAATGTGAACCGTGTGCTCCAAATTTGCACTGTCAGCTCCAATTCTCAAGCATGAGCCACAATTATCAACGATGAGCTCTAATTCTCAACCCTGACCTCCAATTATCAACTGTGAGCTCCAATTATGAACCCTGTGCTCTAGCGGACCTACTCCCAAATTCACAAAAACCTCCAAATTGAACTGAACTGTCCAAAACGAGTCGCGACAATGTCCAAATACTCTTGTCATTTGTTGTTATATATTATATGTTTTTTATTTTTATTATATATTATTTTATATTACATGTATTTTATTTTTATTATATGTTATTTTATATTATATAAATTGCCATAATAGTATTAGGATATTTTTATTATATCCTAACTTGAATAAAGAACCTTCACATTAATGAGGGAAGAACCATCTACATAACGACACATCCCTATCTTGGATAAATGAAAATATATCTTTGAAGGGTGATTGAAAAGTTGAGCATGTGAGCATGGTGATGATGATGATGATGATGATGATGATGTTGATGATGATGCTTATGATTATGATGTTCATGTTGATGATGACAATGATGACGATGTTGTTGATGATGATGTTGTTGATGATGATGATGATGTTGTTGATGATGATGATGATGTTGACGATGACGATGACAATGATGATGATGATGATCCCGATGATGATGATAATGATTGTGATGACGACGATGATGATGATGATGATGATGATTATCATCATCATGAGGATGACGATGAAAATGATGACGACGACGACGATGATGATGATGACGATGATGATGAAGATTATGATGTTGATGTCGACGATGACAATGATGATGGTGATGGTGATGATTATGATGCCGATGAAGACGATGACAATGACGATGATGATGATTATGATGCTGATGAAGACGATGATTATGATTATGACGATGATCATGATTCTGTTGATGATGATCATCTTAATGATGATGATGATGATGATCATCATCATGAGGATGACGATGATGATGATGTTGATTGTGACAACGACGATGATGACGATGATGATGAAGATGATGATGGTGGTGATGATGATGCTGCTGATGATGATGGTGATGAAGTTGATGATGATGGTGATGATTATGATGTTGATGAAGACGATGATGGTGACCATGATGGTGATGATGGTGGTGATGATGATGATGATGATGACAATGATGGTGATGAAGTTGATGATGATGATGGTGATGATTATGATGTTGATGCTGACGATGACGATGATGATGTCGATGGTGACAATGATGATGATGATGATGATGACGACGATGATTATGATGATGATGAAGACGATGATAATGATGACGATGATGGCAATGATGATGTCGACGATGACAATGATGATGATGATGATGATGACAATGATTATGATGCTGATGAAGACGATGATTATGATTATGATGATGATCATGATTATGATGATGATGATGATCTTGATGATGATGATGATGATGATTATAATCATCATGAGGATGACGATGATGATGATGTTGATGATGAGTATCATCATCACGAGGAAGACGACGACGACGACGACGACGATGATGAAGATGATGCACCATTTGTATCATCATCTGTGTCAACATTGTAAGGATTAGCCATATCATCATTGTCATCATCATCAGTTACGCTCATCATGTCATCGTCAGAATAGTCTTCAACGACATTGTCTACTACATCATCTGATTCAACTATTCCTTGGACATATTCTGTTGGATCATCATCATCAACTAACTCAAGTTGATCATGCTCTTCGTCATCATATTCTTCTTCCAGAGAACCCTCTTCATTACCATCATCTAGGTTATACTTTATCGGCCTTCCCCTTGGATCATGTCTCACAACAAACGACCAGCCTGCTTTACCTGGAACCTCTAAGTAAAATACTTGTTCACATTGGATTGGAAGAACATAGGGCTATGTTCCTGGCTCAAACAACCTTGTGTTTACCATGGTAAATCCATTATCATGTTTAATAATAGTTCTATCGGGGTCACGTTGATTTAATCGTAACCTGTCCCATTTGACAATGTATAGAACTACCTTAAAGGATTTAAAGTCACACTATATAATATCTTCCAAATACCCATAGTATCGATTTTCTGAGACTTCTGGATGTCTGTCAGTTCTAGATGAAACATTGGTAACCTCAAAGACAGCCGAAACCCTAGAATTTGATGTTTTCTTTGTTTCATCCAGTTTTTTGATCCGATATCTACCTCCATTGCAGACCATAGCCTTATGGTGTTTTACCTGCAATAAGCAATACACAAAAAAATTACACAACCAATCAGTCCTTATGCAACAATACATGGAAACAAAGAACATGTATGTCAATAAGTATCAAACAAAATAATAGATTTAGAGGGATATTTGATTAATTATATACTTGCCATTTTATCTTTTACACCATATGCCAAATCGATTTCCCTTTCTATTAGATTGTTATCTCCATTGCGTTATGCTTCTTTTACCAATGAAGCCACACCTTCCCATGATATTCCATGACCCAATTGTGTGCATCGTTCAATCCATACCTTCATCCAGTCAAGATTGTTTGCGATGTATAAATGAATTGCATCCCATTCTCGACCAACTGTTTAATGACAATAACCATTAAAATCAAAGAAAGGTGTAAATATCCTAAACAAAGACGTATATGCTCTTAATTGAAGCAATTATGACTAGAAAATACAATTAGAATATGAAGGATATAATAAAAATCAAGTAGCTAATAATTACCTTTCAGCTTCCTCAATATACCTTTCCCCTTCAGTTGCTCCCCTTCAAATTTTTTATTGGAGTCCGGATCACAAATGCGACATAAATTGAGCTTTGACGCTAAAACAGGAAGATATTCACTAGCATACAACATGTTTTGGTATACCGTATATCCTTCCATCATAGAGCCCTCCGGATGTGCTAGTTGTCTCACCAAATCCTTCATAAATTTCAAGTGCCTCTCAACCATCCACATGGACCTTGAGTGCACAGGTCCACACAACTCAATCTCCTCAACTTGGTGTATGAGGTAGTGTTCCTATGCATTGAAAAATGCCGATGGTAGATGCTTCTGCATTTCACACATGAGACGAGGAATTTATCTCCTCCAATACTTTATATATTCTTTATGGATTTCTTTAGATGTCAACCATCTACAAGTGATGCAAACCAATAATGATATTTAACAAAAATAAACATTAAATTACAATATATGCTGAAATAGTGCACAAAAAAATATATATATATAAATTATTATACAGAGAAACACTAAGCACATGCAAGTAATTTCTAGTTACCTCATGTATTTACCAAGATTATATATAACTTGTTTGACATTGTTGTCGAAGTTGTCCGGGAGAGAGAGAGGTAGAACATACTGTATCAATATACAAACCACGCCATTTATTAAAAAAAGGGTATACAAACAAGAAAAAATTATATGGACATAACAATAATAATTACCTTGATGAAGACATGCCAATCATGTGTTTTGACCCCCGCAAAATCACTTTTTTTAGTTATGATATTCTTCAAGTTTGCACAAAAACTGGTGGGAAATTTAATTTTCTGCATTACTTCTTTGACAACATCACTTTGTTGCTCCGTAAACATCCATGGAATTGAGTTTATATTAACTTGTTCTCCGTTGGTATGAAATTGGATGACGTCTTTCATTGCATGGTTTATTTCTTGAATGTCTTTGCACACTTTCACAACTTTATCTTTCTCCCTCCTTAGCTCTAGTAGTCGCCATAAGGTTTCAGTAACATTCTTTCCAATATGCATTGTATCAAACAAATGAGCAATTTGTAGGTGCTCATAGTAGGGAAACCTGCTGAATTGAATAGGATAACTTTTCATTCCTCGTGGAAGACCATTAATGCCTTCATGATCAAGATGGACATCATGAATATTAGTTTATAATTAATAAATTACATCATAAATCAAATATGGCCACTACAACAAACAACTCACAATAAAAATTATAATACATAAAAATTCATATACGATGATCCATACGTACCATGATGATGATTTCTATTGTATTGCATCTTCCAAAGGTGACGTGTCATTCTCCATGGTTTTAGTGCAGTCTCCTGCTTCCCATTGAAAAGATTTCTTTCAATTGTTCTATACCTGTGATTCATAGAGAGGAAATTCCTATACTCATCAAACACCTCCTTTCTTAAGCTTTTTGAACGTCAAGATTTTATCTTAGGACCACAAAATGGACATTGAAATTTACCCTTTGTCTGAAGACCTACAATATTTACATATGGAATATGTATGTCAAATATAATCATTTATAAAATATTCTAACTACTCCATATCATTAAATGCAATTAAAGTGGAACTTAAAATTACAAACCACAAAATGAAGTTAACCCAGGGGCATTGTGTATTGTCCATACAACCATTGCATGGAATTGAAATTACCTTTGTCGTATTGGTCTAGATACATCATACATAGTTATGCCATTCCATAACTTCAGTAGCTCATCTATAAGAGGTTCGATGTATACATTCATATCTTTGACTTGGAACTTACCTGATTCATAATTTGAAGAACATATAAAATATATCATTATGAGAACCATTAAGATATATAAACCATGCAGAAGAGTAAAATAATAGATATATATATGAAATTAAGATACATATTACGACAAATGAGAGGCCACAACTACATGATAAATAAAACAGTTTTCGTCAATAACACTTGGAATAATCATCGACAACATTATGTGCTCCCTCTTTATTGACAACCATGGAGGAATGTTATTGTTGATAACAAAAATAGGCCACACCATGTAAATGGATTTCATCTGTGCAAATGGATCAACACCATCTACTGCCAAAGAAATCCTAATATTACGTGGTTCTTCTTTAAAGTGAGGCCACTTATCCTCAATATCTCTAAAAGCAGTACCATTTGCAAGCATTTATATAACATCATCTTGACTTCTGTTCCTGGCATGGTAATCCATAAATTGCGCTATGGTTTTGCACCTGAACAGTCATTGCAAACGTGGAATGATGGGAATATAACGAAGAACCTTGTGAGGCACCTTTTTTGTTACTTTATCTGTACGATATCTACTCACATGACATTCCAGACATTCTGTTGCAAATTCATGCTGATTATAATATATAACATGGTCATCGGGGCATGCATGAATTGCTTCATAATGCATTCCAATCTCTTTCATGATGGAAGATAAATCTCGAAATGTGCGAGGTAAAATATTTGATGGTGGTAACAAAAAATCATCTATCAAGCTACAAAAAAATATTTGTTAATGTAATAAATAAATAATATTAACGAAACACGCTTCATCCGTATGATGATCAATAATGAGTTAACAATACAATTATTAGAGGAATGCAAATAAACTTTATCACGATCCTATATATGTGATGGATTATTTTAGATACCTTAGCATATGTGTGATTGCAATGTTCGAAAGACCATTCATAACCTTCAAGTTCATTATCAACAATATAGTAGAGAGAAGATTTGTTTTGGAGCCTTCATAAAGGGGTTCATATGCCTTATCGAGAAGAGGTATATCGTGAACATCATCAAAGTCATCATTATTTTCATTATCAACATCATCGTCATCCATTCTAACGTTAAATGAATCATGGATCAATGTATTTGTACCATCATCTTCAATTACATCATCGGCATGATCATCTTGTTCAATATGATCATTCACTTGTTCTCCATTAAACATACACGCTCCATGATCCTGATCCTGAACTTGTTCTGAAGGCACTTCCTCTGGATGACATGCTAAGGGTGTCTTTACTTTAATATAAATACATGGAAACATCAATAGATATACATTAATATATGAAAAAAAAATAATACATACAATTATAAAAAAAACCGAATATAATAATGTTTATAATACTAAACCTACAAATGGACGATATTTGTTCCCCCCCTCAGCGTGTCCATGTTCCCTGCAATGTTTTGTGGCTGTTGAGATCAATATTCTTCTCCTCTTAAATCCCCTGCATTGAGTACACAGACAATAACATTTACCATCATCCCTTCGTTTCGTTGCATCCCATAGTCTAGCAAGCAATTGTCGGCTGTCTTCGTTTGGATCCAGAATATTTAATCTATTTGACATTTTGTCATAAACTTCGTTAATGAATATAACTAGTTGTCTTAAAAAATCAAGTTCCAAGCATCAACCATGCATCAAGGTTTTTTTCAAACGGAGAGAATTCGAAGAATAAAAAGTTCCCGGCAAACTGCCTATTGATGAAAAAAAAAATTCCCACAACCGCCCGTTGAAGAATAAAACTATTCCTGAAAACGTCCGTCGAGGAACAAATAATTTTCGCAATTGTTCGTCGCTTCTACAACAAACATGTCAAAATGTTTAAAACAATTTATATTTATAATGGACATGTGTCGGATATTCGACGCCTTGAACATAGTTACCGTTGAAAGTATGGGACCATAAAATTTAAAATCATGTAAACCTTAATTTTTTTTATAAAAAATATATATACTTACCGTCGGATATTCGACACTTATGAGTCGGATATCCGACTTGGTTTTGGTTCACAGACGTCAAAGATTCGACATAGAGGTGTCGAATAACTGCCACTACAAGAGTAAGAAATCCGACGCCTATCCAGCATGGAAGTGTCAGATAACCACCACTACAAGTGTCAGAATTCCAACTCCAAAGTGTCGGATAATCGACGGAGCTATAAATATTTTGTTGTTGGCATTCTATAGATTGATTGCTGTTTGACACATTCGTGCGAAATGTCGGATGACGTCGAATTCTGTCGTCGGATTTCGGGTTCAAATAATGTAGTGACATAGTTCCTTGGGCTGTATGCCAATGAATATATCTAGTATTTGATGGTGAACAAGGGCTAGTGACATAGTGACTACGATTTTTTGGAGTTTGTGCAACTTTAGAAGCTATTCTTATTGTTGGGTGTTGAACTTGTTGTAATAATTCATACAAACCCTAGAAAGAACAATGTAAGCCTTGGGGTGAAAAGCCAACAATAAAAGAATAAAATAAAAATTATGAAATATAAAATTATATTACTCCCCCAAGTGAAATTGGCCCCAATTAAATTTTGAGTGGGAAAACAGTATAAATAGGAGGCACCCCTCATTATTTCACATAGCAGCAACACAACAACACAAGTGAAGTGCATAGTTTTTGGCAGAGTGCAACTACACAACAACTCATAGAAGTTCGCATACACTGTAGAAGAAGACTGTTTTCAAGGTTTCAATCTTTGGAAAACATTTCCATATTTTTCTTTTCTTTCTTCATTGTACTATGCTCTCAGAAATATTATCTCTAGATGAAGGTTGCTGGGTTTTCTCTCATTTCGGTTTCCTAGGTGACAAATACTTGTGTTATTATTCTGTGCTTTGTCTATCTTCTAGTGATCATATTGATAAATGCAATTAAGATATACTACTATAATAGTAAGAAAACCTAACATGGAATCAGAGCAGTACTAGAAGAAGCCATTGCCAGAACTCTATCGGCAACCTGTTGAAACTAGGGTTTCATCTTTGAAAGTCTTCACTCAACCTTTTGGAAGAAAAAGAGCCCTAGGATTTTCTCTCTAAGGAGGGTGCATCTTTTGGTGAAGATAAAATTCAATTCTGATAATTTTCAATTTTGACCTAATTTTGCCGCCACAACAAAAATTAGGGTTTCTAGTTTTGACCTACTTTCTCCACAGTTTTGGATCGACTCTACCTCTACTCAACTCACCTCTAGGGCGCATTTATTTGTGGAGTCAGTTTTCCAAAACTCTAACTTTCATTTTTGACCTAGCCTCTGCTAGGGTCTCATATCCAGATCTGCAGTCAAGATGATTAGCATGAAGGTTGAAGATTGTTTGGAAGGGGCTTCCAACTTCATCCCATGGAAGCCTAGGGTTGTTCTTCTACTAGAATAAAATGACCTATTACGGTGTGTAAATGGAAAGGTCCCAGAACCGGAAGCAGGATAAGATAAATCTCGCTTGAGAAAGAATGATGCCAAATCAAGGAGGATTTTAGTGGACTTAGTTATAGATCACTTGGTTCCTCAAATCTCAGAAAAGTCGATGATGAGAAGGATGTTCAAAACCCTAAAGAATATATTTGAACACGGTAGCATCAATGTGACTCTCATATTGAGGAATCAACTGTCGAATATGAAGATGACAAAATCCGAGAATATTGCCTCATATTTCATGAGGATCATTGAGCTCCGGGACAAGCTAATGTCCAGTGGAGACAATATTGAAGAAACATATATTGTCATGACCACCTTAAATGGTCTCCCACCATCTTGGAAGTATTTCATCCAAACTATAAGTAGTTGAACCAAGTTTCCCAAATTTGATAAACTATGGGAAAAATGCACTCTGAAAGAAACAAGAATCACAACATGCCAAAGACTTCATGGTACTCAACATGAGGAAAATCAAGCGTTCGTATCTCATGCAAAGAAAGGCAAGGAAAGGGGAAGGAAGCCGTACATTCACAAGAATCAAGATAAGATATCACGTCCTCCCCCATATTATAAGAAACAAAATAAGGATCTATCTCAGATCCAATGCTATAGGTGCAAGAAAAACGATCATTATGCCGGTAGCTGTTGAATTTCTCACAAAAGGAAGCATGAAGCTTCAACTGCTGATGTAGAGGAATATCATCATAACAAGAAACATAAGAATGAAGATCGTACATAATTATTCTTCATATCAGCTTTATCACGTACGGTTCCCACCACTACTGATACTTGGATCATAGATAGTGGTGGATCTAGACACATGATGCGGTATAAAGAAAATCTCTCAAAAGTAGTTGAGAAAGATTCTTATCTTCGTGTTGTACTTGGAGATGATGCCAACTACACTGTGAAGGGATATAGGGCTACCTCCCTTCAGCTAGAGTCTAATGATACTCTACACCTAAGTGATGTACTCTACGTACCTGGTATGAAAAGAAATCTTGTTTCCATATCATCCTTAGAAGACAAAGGATATAAAGTAGCATTTTTAGATGGAAAAGTACTTGCTTGGTAGAAGAACTCAAGCATGGATACATCCAAAGAAATTGGTATGGGAGATGAGAGCTTGTATCGGCTGAACACTCTACCAGTCCAAGCCCTAGTCCATGACTCTACAAGTATGGGTGAGCTATGGCACAAAAGACCAGCTCATCTAAATTATACAGCTCTCCCAGCAATGAAGAACATAGTTACAAGTATACCAGTACTACAGGTAGACCATGATGGAACATTTAGAGGATGTGCACTTGGAAATATTGCCAATAAATCCTTCCCTGTTAGTGAGAGAAGATCCAAAGAAATTTTGATCTAATGCACTCCGACTTGTGTGGCCCAATGAAATTTGCCTCATTGGGAGGATATCATTACTATGTGACCTTGATTGATGACTACTCACGGAAGACTTGGATCTACTTTATTAAGACCAAGGAATACGAGGAAGTACTCAATAAATTCAAGGAGTTCAAAGCACAAGTCGAGAATTTGTTAGGGAAGAGGATCAATATCCTAAGATCAGATAATGATGGAGAATATACCTCTATGAAATTCAATGATTTATGCAGGGAAGCAGGAATTAAGAGGGAGTTTATAGTTCCCTACAATCCCCAACAAAATGGGGTTGCTAAAAGAAAGAACATAACAATTGTGGAGGAAACTAAATCCATGATTCATAACCAGATTCTACCCATGTTCTTATGGGCAGAAGAATCCAGAAAAACTGTATATGTATAGAACAGATGCCCACATAAGATAGTGAAGAACATGACTCATGAAGAAGCCTTTACATGAGTAAAACTAGAAGTGGGTCACCTCTGAATCTTTGGCTCTCTAGTATACATACATGTGCCCAAGGAGAAAACGACAAAGTTAGACCATTCATGAAAGAAGGGATCTTTCATGGGATACAATGAATATTCAAAGGCCTACAGAATCTATATCCCAGGATCCAGACAGATCGAAGTTAGTAGGGATGTGACCTTTGAAGAAGAAGTGGTTGTTGGGAAAGGCAGAGGATCAGAAATGGAGATCGATGATGAGGAATTGGAGACAAGATCATCTCCCTCTCCATCTTAGAATGAGTTAGCAGGAAAAGATGAACCCATCGATCCCATTGCTCCAGTCATGACAATTGATAATCTCGAAGATATGATAGTAAGTCGGAAAAGACCTAGATGGGAACAACAGACCTTACAGGATTTAGAGGGGAATGAAGCTCCACATGGCACTTTTCGAGAAAGAAAAAGACCTCAGAGGTTCTCCAATTATGTTGCATTAATGAGTCATATCATTGACTCATAACCCACCACTTATGAATATGCATCCAAACACCAAGTATAGAAGGATGCCATGGTGGAAGAATATCATTCCATCATGAAGAATGATGTGTGGGAGATTGTACCGAGACCTGAGGGTAAGTCATTTGTAACTTCCAGATGGCTATACAAAATAAAATATGGAGCAGATGGGAGTATTGAAAAAATACAAGGCCAAATTTGTTGCCAGAGGGTTCTCTCAGAAAGAGGGAGTCGATTATGATGACACATTTTCTCTTGTGGCTCGATACACTTCCATCAGATCGATCATTACTATTGCTTCAACTATGGGATGGAAGTTGCATCAGATGGATGTCAAGACTGCCTTTCTCAATGATATTATTGAGGAAGAAATATATATTGAACAACCCAAAGGGTTTGTTGTCCATGGAAAGGAGCCCCACATATGCAAGCAGAAAAAGGTGTTATATGGACTCAAGCAATCACCTTGTGCTTGGTATGGGAAGATAGACAGATTCCTGGTGAGTTTGGAATTCACCAAGAGTGATGTAGACCTGAATATTTACTACAAGGTTGTGAATAAAGAGCCACTGATTTTGGTCCTATATGTTGATGACTTGTTTCTTACCATAAATGAGAAACTTATCTTATGGTGTAAGAAGAAACTCGTCTCTAAGTTCGAAATGAAGGATCTTGGATTGATGAACTACTTCTTTTGATTAAAAGTATGGCAGAGGCAGAAAGAGATTTTCCTAGGACAAGGAAAATACACCATAGATATACTGCAGAGATTCAAAATATTGGACTGCAAGTCCATAGCTACTCTGATGGATGCAAACTTGAAGAAGCTGAGGGATTCTGCTTTAGATTCAAATTTGATTGATCTCACCATGTATCACCAGTTGATTGGGTCCTTGATGTATCTAACAAACACCAGACCATATATTTGTTTTGCTATGGATGCTCTCAGTCATTTCATGTGCGAACCGAGGCAAATTCACTAGATTGTTGCAAAACATGTGCTCAGATACTTATGTGGCACTGTGGGATATGGTATACGATATGATTCAAAATGTGACTTGAAATTGCAAGGGTTTATAGACTCAGATTTGGCTGGATACTATACTGATAGGAAGAGTACTTCAGGATGTTGTTTCAATCTGGATTCTGCAGTTATTTCCTAGTGCAACAGGAAGCGGAACTCAGTAGCTCTCAGTACTGAAGAAACCGAGTATATGGCTGCTAGTTCAACAGCCTGAGAATAAGTTTGGATTCATAAACTTCTTGCAGGATTGTTTGGCCAGATTCCAGAGCCAACCGTTATTCATTGTGATAACCAGAGTTGTGTGTAGATGTCAGTGAATTATGTATTTCATGACAAGTCAAATAACATAGAGTTTTGGTATCACTTCATACATGATATGGTGTAGAAAGGTGTGGTCGATCTATAGTTTATTCTGATAGATGACCAAACTGGAGATGTTCTCAGCAAGCCTCTTCACAGGGTGAAATTTGAATACTTTCGTGGAAGACTTGGAGTACAAGAGAACGTATCCCTCCTTGAGAGGGAGAGATGACTGAGAAACACTCACTATACCCTTTCCCAAGTACCTCTACTCATCCAAGTTCTTAGCCAAGTATGAGAGAAATCCCATTAGTAGATGAGATTGACAGGTAGTAGATGGTCGGGTTCACACAGGTGCCTTTGCTCGTCCAGGTTCTCAACCAGGTATGGGAGAAATCCCATCGACAGATGAGTCAGACAAGTAGTAGATGGCTGTGTGATTGAACAGGTACCTCTACTCGTTCAGGTTCTCATCCAAGTATGGGAGTACCCCATCGACAGATGAGATGAACAGGTTGTAGACAGCCGTGCACGATAGTCAGGCATGGAAGTAGATTAACAGGTTGTAGATGGTAATCAGGAATGGAAGTATTCCATTGGTAATAGAGACAAGTAGGTAGCAAAATATTTTCTCTCAGACATCGGGATCGAACAAATTCATAAAGAAAACCTCTAGTACGTTTAGAGATGATAGATACAGTATAGATGTACAGATGAAATCCAGATGATCATGATGCTGCTGAAGAATGAAGAATACCTTCCTTTGATGGAACCATAAGGCGTTTGAAAACCTGAGCATAACATTAATTAAAACAGAGATAAAGAGAACACGCTTTGACTTAGACCGCCTGTCCAGAGAATCATTTCCCCTCCACCTCAAACTCTCAACCATAATTAGAACGGACTTGTGGAGATCAACTGATGCTACCGCAACCCTTAAAGTAAGCAACCAGGAACGCAGAACACACATTAGGCAGCAGAAAAAACTCGCAAAATTGCCTGGAAGACACCAAGATTTTAGCTAGGGAAACCCATTACTTTAAAAGAAAAATTAGAGAATCATTGGAAATTATTAAACACCCAAACAATCTAAACAAGGATGGAGGCCTTGAAATTAGCACTACTTAGCTTCCGTCTATAGTAAACCAGAGATTAAGATAATTTAATCCATTTTAAAAAAATTTAAGATTTAAACTTTATTTAACTACTAAATCTCAAAACCCTAATTACCTGGCCGACCTTTACGTATCTATGCAACTAATTATTATATAAATACGATCTTTTGCTCCTCATATAAACTTGACTATTCGTCCTGAAGATGGATCCTGCTATGGATTCAAAACGTCGACAGACTATTTTGGCTACTGCGGTTTCTCCGAGACCCTCCCACAATACCTTCCTTGTTGAGAGGGAATGTTGGAGTTTGTGCAACTTCAAAAGCTATTCTTATTGTCATCCTTCAGGAGTTGAAATTGTTGTAATCATTCATACAAACCCTAGAAAGAACAATGTATGCCTTGGGGTGAAAATCCAACAATAAAATAATAAAATAATAAAATAATAAAATAATAAAATAAAAATTATATTGCTCCCCCAAGTGAAGTCATCCCCAGTTAAATTCTAGATGGGAAAGCAATATAAATAGGAGGCACCCCTCTTCATTATTTCACATAGCAACAACACATCATCAAAAGTGAAGTGCCCAGTTTCTGGCAAAGTTCAGCTACACAACAACTCAAAGAAGTTCGCATACACTGCAGAAGAAGACTATTTTCAGGGTTTCAATCTTTGGAAATCATTTCCATATTTTTATTTTCTTTCTTCATTGTACTATGATCTTAGAATTATTATCTCTAGACGAAGGTTGCTGGGTTTTCTCCCATTTGGGTTTCCCAGGTGAAAAATACTTGTGTCATTGTTATGTGATTTGTCTATCTTCTAGTGATCCTATTGATAAATCCAATTCAGATATACTGCTATAATATTAAGAAAATCTAACACGATATTCACTTGGTGACTCCACTTGTGTCAAAATGGTAGATTCAGTTGCTGATCAAGTTGATTCATGTACCAAGACAACAAGGTTTGAGGTAGATCCTGTTTCTCTTCAATATTTTCAAGAATTGATAAGTACATTTTCTAATGATGAATGGGAACAAGTTTCTTCTTCAACTATATCTTGTTATTTGGCTACTTTCAATATTTTTAATGAAGAAGATAAAATCAATTGTTTAAAGAAGGTTCTAAAAAGACTTGAGAAAGAATATGAAATTTTGTTGGCTCAGAAAAGGTCCCATATTTCTTCCAGTCAAAGCAATTCTTTTGAAGATTCATGTGATGAACAACATGAATAAATTTTCTATGATGACAAAACTGTAAATTCATTTGTCATTGACTCACATGATTCTACCAGTTTTGGTCATGATGTAGTTGCTGTCCTAAATACTATTGGAGATCAACCTATTTATGATGAATATGATGATGACAAGGATGTTGATAGTCAAATGGTTAATTCTAATCAGATTAAAAAAGATACACTTTCATTTTCCTTATCAGTTGTTGAGAATGAAAACCTTATAGAGCATGTTGTTCCTTTTGTTGAAATTAATGAAGACAAACTGCTGCTTTCCAATCCTCTTGATATTCCTTTTCCGGATGCTATTAAAGGATCTCTTGGTAAAAAATATAATGGATAGTTTCGAGAGCTTTTCACTACTCCTATATGTAATGAAATGTGTGATATTTGGGAATTGTTTCAAGAGAATCATTGCCCAATCAATAGAATCGAAATTACAAATGCGGAGCATAGCAATGAAACATATTTCATGGAGCAAAAATTCAATTTCTTGCATCAGTTGGAAACACAACATGAAATCTATGTTCCAGTAGCTGCTTATTTGGAAATTTTTATCAGTTCAAGTTGTGCATATCTGATCAGCTGTCAGTATGGACTTCCATTTTATGATGATTTTCCATTGTTCAATTTTTTATTTTTTTATTTTATCGAAGGCATGAAAGAAATCCAATGTATGAGATAGTTGCTGGAATGGTTACATTGGCAGTTTGATATTACGTGATCAATCGACCGAGTTGGTCAATGTAGATAGAGCACATAAATAAGCTCGTCTCAAGAGCATTTGTTCAGTTTAATATTTCAGTTGTAGAGCAGTTATTTGGTTTTAATATGAAATTGGATTACGACACAAGCAATTTCTATTTCAGTTTGATTTAGTGTGTACTAGTTCTACATGAATGAAGACTCTAGTTGAATGGAGCACTGGTACATGAGAGGGCAGATTTCAATTTTCAGTCAATGGTAATCAGATCATTGTTACAGCTTGCAAAAATGGATAAGATAAGGCACATGGTCTATATTTCTTGGCTAATCACAAGGAAATTCCATCCCCAAATGGAGCCAGATGTTAGTCCTAGATTTTTCAGCTATTCTATTTACCTATCATTCACTTTGAATATTTTTCATTCCTTTTATTTTTTTTTTATGTTTTTTCATTATTATAAATTTCATTTTTTATTTATTTCTTTGTATTTTGAAATCATACAGTTTTATATTTAGCTCTCGGTTTGATAAATGGATGACTGTGTTTATAAACAAAGCAGAGAATGGTTAATTCAAACCATTCAATTTTGAAATGATTGATTGGATGTTTTGTATGATCTAATGCAGTATGGCATCACATTTTCTTATTTCCATATACATGCATGCTTCCACATTGCCAAGTTTAGTCCTTGTGCAAGTTTCAAAGCCCTATCAAACAATGATGGTTTACTCAGTTTTCGGGTTTTACAATAAACTTGTAGGGTGATATTTGGCCCTATTTTTTTACAATTGTCAAATAAGTAGTACTGCCCTCAATCCTAGAATAATCCTATGCTTTGTACTTGTATAGAGCATAGTTACAAATTTCAAGCAAAAGAAAAGTATCGGTGAAAAGGCCAAGGTAGGGTTAATGATATCCCAAGACATGCTTCATGTAGTTCACTCCAGCAGGCAGTTAACTTTGGAAGTGCTCAATCAAACCACACTGTTCCACAACCATTTTCCTTGGCTACAAAGAAAATGGATTCTACTTGGACACAACCTGCTGATGATGAAGCCATTGGTTGTGCAGCAATGCATATGAGTGCAAGTGACACATCTTCTTCAGATGCGAAAAATACATGGGTAGCTGCAAAGCCTACATTGACAGCTTCAACAACAAAACCTTCACGTTCTGGTAACCCGAAGTTGAATGAATATGTTTTGAAGCCTATTCAACGAAAGCAAACAATTCATAATGAGGAAGACACTTGTTATTGCTTCCTTCTCTGCAACATCAGTGAGGACTACTAAATTCAGAGCAAGTAGCACCATTTATATATCTGGTTTTGGTTCTAGATGTGATGAGCGAGCTAAAAAGTGAAAAGAGTTTTTCTCAAAGTTAGATGAAAATCTCCATGCAAAGGAGAACCTGCTTACCATTGTGTCAATTGATGACATTCAGAAACTTCATATTCGTGTGGTTCCTCTTAGAGAGAATGCTCGCCGTATTTTCCATCAGGAGTAGTCTCAGTGTGAAGTATTCTCAGTTAAATAATGAGGAGGAAGAAACACACTTTGTGTGTCTGTTCAATGATCATACATTTGAAACCATTTCATGATATCAACTTGATAATTATGAAAATGGATGTTCCATCCTCAGTTGTTCATTTACCGATGACAACAATGCCTTTTTTCGCGTTGGGACATCATATGTGATGCCTGAGGAGAATGAACCTAATAAGGGAATAATTTTAGTATTTTCCGTTGAACACGGTAAACTGCAACTTGTTATTGAGAAGGAGACAAAGGGTTTTGTTTACAATATGAATGCATTTAATGGAAATTGCTTGTCGGCATCAATCAAAATATTCAGTTATACAAGTGGGTGCTCCGTGATGATGGTTCAAGAGAGTTGTAGTCTGAATGCGGGTATCATGGTCATATTCTTGCACTCTATGTTTACTCTCATGGATATTTTATTGTAGTTGGTGATTTGATGAAATCAATCTCTTTATTGATATACAAGCATGAGGAGGGAGATATTGAAGAGAGGGATCGTGATTATAATGAAAATTGGATGACATCCGTTGAAATTCTGAATGATGATATATACCTCGGACCAGAGAACAATTTCAACCTTTTTAGAGCGAGGAAAGTATAACATCAATTGTCTCATATTTTAAAGGGAAATCTATTGTTTAAGCTGAAGTTGGTGTATCCTCAAAAGAGCAAATATATTTCAATAAGGATAATGTTGTAGATGAAATACATGAAGACTCAAATGATGTTATGAGAGAGTTTGAAAAGGATAAGCAAAAAAGAGAAATTGACCAATTCAAACTTTAGAATGAGCATGTAAATCAGATAAATGATAGATTAATGCATGCAAATAGGATGCTGAAATGAGATTTACACGAGGTGAATAAAAACTACTCAGAGTTGGTACAAGTAGCAGAGGAAGCAATGAAGAGAAGGAAAATGAAACAAGAACATAATACTCAGCTTATCAGAGAAAGGGAAGAGATTGATGAAAGATTAACTCAGGTCCAAAAATAATGCAACCGATTACAAAAGAAGGCACATGCATTGGATGGGCTAGTTGCGCTGGCTGAAGCTGCTAGGAAACTTTGATTTGATGATCAAATTTGTGTGGATTAGACACATGTCATAGTCATATTAATTAGATCTTAAAGTTTTTTATTTTGATACTTTTTCTATTTCTGGTACATCTCGATCCTGAGAAAGTGGATCTAGAAACAACTGAGCTAAATACCACTTTTCCTATATATGTTTTTGTTTTGAAGGATAGAGGACTCTTGAGGGTTGAATACATACAAGCTACTCATGTTACAATCTAATAATTTTTTTGTTATGTGAGGATATTTTTTTTTATGAATGACTTTTGATTATTGGGAGCTAGGTTTAATGCTGTATGTTGTTTTAATGTTAAATGATTTTGTTTGAATTTTTGTTTGCACTTTTTATTTATATAGATGTTTTCTGTATGAATGCCTATGCAGGAAAATGAATGTTATTGCAAATCGATACTTAAAATATTTTTTTTAAATGTCTTATATTTATATGATGCCATAAAATTAGAATTGTTTGTTATCTCTTCTTGTACCTCTTATGATTTGAACCTACCTATGTTCTGTCTTTGATAGTGATTCTTCTTATTTTTTTATTATATCCTTGTGTATACAAATATATGATGTTTTCATATCCTTTACCAGATTGTTCACGATTGTTCATGATTGTATTTTTTATTCTTCTAGTTATCCAAAAATGAACTAAAATTATTAATTGAACTTAGAGGTGCCTAAACTCTGCTACCCTGTAGTCTAGCTGGGAGACTTTAGGACAAACAATGCACACTCTTAATAATTTTTTGGTAGAGATGGAAGGCATCTAGAAAGTTACCTTATGTATACGAGATATGGATGAATGTTGTGTTGGCTAAAATATTTGTGTGAATATGTGACATATGTTTTTTTATATAAGGATTTGTCATTATGAATATGTTTTGAAGATTATGAAATTTTTTTAATCATGTAATTGAATTTGACTTATAGGAAAGATTGTGTGCAATCACCTACAAGAGAGGAATGATGAAGAAAAAGTGATAAAGAACAAGTTGGCGATGCATTAACTAAGCCTCTATCTTGTACAAAGTTTGGATACTTTCAAGACAAGTCGCGGTGTAGTCTGAAAAGACCTTCCTGGAAAGAGGGAGTGATGATGATGATGTGGTTTCTTGTTGTAGTGGTGTGGAAGCTTAGTCTATGATTGGTATGTCAAACTGATAAGGCCTGGTTGATCCCATTGGGATTGGTATATTAGTGCTGGCAAGGCCTGGTTTATCCTAGGGATATTGGTATGTCTGGCTAGGCTTGGTTGGTCCGAAAGGATTAGTAATCCATACAAGGCTTGTTTGGTCCCCAAGTAGATTGGTATGTCTGGCTAGGCTTGTTTGGTTCAAAATGATTCGTAATATAGACAAGGCCAATTAGGTATACTAGAGTTCCCATCGTGATGCTGCTTCAAATGATGACGACAACAATGTACCGACATTCATTTGTTGTTTTTGTTCCAACATTTTCATGCTAATGACGACGATGTTGTACCATCATTCATTTTCCACTGATGATGATGTTGTTCCAGCATTTTCATCTTGATGATGATGATGTTGTTCTAGCATTTCTATGCTGCTGTTGATGATGATGTTGTTCCAACATTCTCATGCTGATGCTGATGATGATGGTCCAACGTTCTCATGTTGATGATGATGATCATGTTCTAGTATTCACATACTGATGATGTTCCAATATTCACATACAAATGATGTTCTAGATGATGATGATGTTCCAACATTCTCATGCTGCTGTTGATGATGTTACAACATTCTCATGTTGTTACTGCTAATGATGGTCCAACATTCTCATGCTGCTACTGTTGACGATGTTCTAGTATTCACATACCGACGATGTGCTAGATGATGATGATATTCTAGTATTCACATATTGATGATGATGTTCCAATATTTACATACTAATGATGTTCCAGGCGATGATGATGATGATGATGTTCCACAATGATGATGTTTCGTGATGATGGTGATCCACGATGATGATGTTTTGTGATGATGATGTTCCATGTTAATGCCGATGACAATGTCCCATGATGATGTTCAATGAAGAAGTTCCACGCTAATGCTGATGTTGATGTTCCAGATATTTGATGTTGTTGTTCCTAAAATTCCTATGACATATAGATTCACCAGTCAGTTGAGTTGTTGTTGTAGAATACCTTCCTTGTTAAGAGGGAGTGTTAAAAAAATGTAACTTAGGAAGCTATTCTATTGTACTTTTTATTGTATTATTATTATTCCTCATTTCAGAGATGTTATTCCTCCATTCAGAGATGTCATTGATGTATTTGTTCATGTAAAAGTCTTGAGGTAAAACCTCCGTTGTAAGTGGGGTCAATAGTACCCACATTTTTTTTTATAAATGTTATTTTGAGTGTCCCTATGTAAGTCGGCCATGTTTAGAGAAACATGCTAACCTAGGTAAGTTAATTTGTCACTCATTTGATGACTATAAATAGGTGAGGCACCTCCCTCACTTGTACACACTTCACACTTAAGTAAGTGTGCTGGAGAGAGAGTGAAGAGGTCTATGGGAGAGAAGAAGTTGTTGGTCTTGTTTTTGGGGTTTTACATTGTACTTGGTCAAATTATATATTGAGGAAGTTTTGCTGGGTTTTCTTCCCCACGAGGGTTTCCCAGGATAAATCTCTGTGTTCTTTTGTGTTACTATGCTTATCTTTCTTTCAATGATCCTATTGCATATGGTTATGATGTTATGATGCTAAATGTCTTAATATCTTGTATAACCATTAAAATTATAACATGAATGACAAAAGTATTTGCATATCATTATAATTTTCAAAACTTTGTTCCAAATAACAACCTCTATCCTTAGAAGTAAGTTACGCAAGCTTTGGAATATAGAATTTAGTGAGAGAGACATGTCATCGGATCCATCCCTTATATAAATGAAGCATTCATGAAAGGATATATAGAGGCTCTAACTAGGGAAATGATTTTATTATTATAAGAAAAACATCTTCTAGTAGAGGTTTTTAGTGTTCCATATTGACATAGAGTCCAAAAAACCTCCACAAAAACATTCGTTTTTGGATGCGAAGGTTATAAGGGACATTCACTATAACAAAAAAAACTAGGTAGCTGAAGGTTTTAGTGGATGTTTTTATCTACTGGTCATATTTCTATAACACACACATGTGCTTACAAATACATAAACACATCTGTGTGTATATTATAAATAAAACCCACTGGCGCATCTATAATAAATAAAACCCATTGGTGCTTATACATGACAACGACAACACCGGTGCATACATTCATTTCTAATGCATTGGTAAGTATGTTTTAATGCACATACATCATTGCATATAGTACATTGTAATGTCATCGTTGCGATGCTCGAAATGCATTGGTTCTTCATATATGTTATTAAAGCATCAATGCATTTATACTTGTAAACATATCGATGTAGATATATTACATGCACGGTTATAACCAGTGCGTATACTTTACCAATACACATTGGCACATTTAGTATATCAATGAGCACCGATACATATATTATACCGATGAGCACAGATGTGTATGATCTGTAAAGAGCACATGTACATTTATTATGTGAGAGAGCACTAATGGCTAAAATTTGAATAGGTACCAATTCATGGAAATGAATAGAAGACATTGGTTAGTTGAAATAAATATATTTCATATGTTGCCATGGTGAATTTAAATAAATTCTGAATGCTTCCATAGTGTATTTAAATAGATTTTGTATGCTATTGTGGTGAATTTTTCCATGCTTTGGATATGTAAATATAGTTTTTATTTATTTTATAGATTGTGTATGGTGTTGAGAATTTTTTCATGCTACTGATATATAAATATAGTTTTTTCTTTTTACAACTTTTCAATTAATTATTTGAGAAACAAATATTTTTATAGTAATATCTATTTTTATATTTTAACTATTGTGTTTCAAAAAACGTGTTCGGTACACCTTTGTTCATAGTCACAATTTAAAAATCATCCATATATTTAATCAATTCTGTAATGTTTTGCAACATTAGGCAATCTAGTCGAAAAAGAAAACCATTTTATTATATATGAATAAGAATCCAAAAAAAGGGACAACATAAAGGTCACTAATAATCAAAATGTCATTTTGACATTGTTTCAAATATTGAGTACTTATCCTCATCCAATTGGAGTGATATGGCCACATTACAAATAATGTTTGTTTTTCATAGATTAAAATTCCAAAATATACACCATGCAGTAACAACATTCAAATGTATTGTTTGTCAATCATTGCTTGAAGTGTTGTAGTTGCTCAAGTTGCTTCCATGTGCCCTCTCTTCATCATCTTTAGGGGGTATTCTTCTTGAATGATTTGAAATGTTTTTTTTGTAAGTTATATTATATTAAAATTCAACATGAGTTATACATATTCCTATAGCCAACATCACCTCCAAATAATTCCAAGCGAGTAGTCTAACCAGTCCTTACTATAACAAACAAATACCCAAAAGAACCCCTACTCAGTGGGAGAAAACGAGGTTTATAAACCTCCAAACAATTAAAAAAATTGACATTTGATAATAACAGGACCATCAAAATAGGGCATTTACAGTTTTTTACCCTTCCATAACATTCCAACACAAATGCATGGAATCATACCAAACATTAACACTTAAACCTCCTATCATAATTCGACCCTATTCTTCTACATAACAAAACTCAAGCAAAATACAATATTTGATAATATGACTTCAACATAATTCCTTGGACATACACCACATCCATTAAAAAACCTAGAAATTCATATAGGGGTTCACATTTCTAGCATGTAGCAGGTCTCCTGGCAGACCACCATTCCTTATTTGTGCGGCTTTGTGTTGAATTTTTACGTAGGAATTGTTTGTCCATTCATTCCATGGGGTGGACAAGGACACTTTAAAAGTGGTCCCTAGCTCATTTAAAAAGGTGAGATTGTCTTTATTTTATAAAGCGACATTTTTAATGAAAGTTTGAGTTATTATTTTTAAAAGTAACTATTAACACTCGGAATGTACCCAGGTTGTGAAAGGTAAATCCCGAGGTAACAACAAAAACCACTTTAGACTGTATTTCTAACCTAATACAATCAGAGAGGGATCTCTCACTATTTACAAAGTTTTCATACTCAAGATATTCAATCAAAGATAGTAAGAAGGTTAGATTTCTGAATAGAACAAGTTTGTTTTTAAAAAATTTTGGTGGGACAATCATGGAGGAGACCATTGGGAAATGGAGTCAACAATCAGGTCTGAAGTAGGTTGCAGAAGGTAGGAAGTTTGAAGTTTTATGGATAGAGGCAAGGTAGACACCCTTCCCTCAATTTGGAGGTATTAGCAGGTTGATTAGCAGACAACCCATCAAACATAGCACCTAACTAGGGTGAATTCTGCAAGACTTTAGAAGAAAATGTTTTGAAAATGATTGAACAATGGACCTAGAGCATGCAAGATGAATTTTGGCCCATATACACTAATGATCAAGCATGAAAGAAAATACGAAATGAAGTGGGAAACATGATAAACAGTTACATAAGGAAATTACTTATTGAAGAAAAAGATGGCACTGGAATCTGTTCCATGAAAGGTTTAACATTCCTCCTTTGCAAATTTCATTTATTAATTGAAAACTTGAAACCCATTACAATGAAGAGCCTCTCCGCTCTTGAAAATCCAACCCCTATCTCCCTCGGCGGGGAAATTTTTATAATGTTTCAGACCCTCGAGGCTAATCCTCGAAATAGGACCTAAAATTGTTTACAGTCATAATCAATACACTAACAACTAGAGCATGGTACTTCTGCCATGGTTTACATATATTTAACCAAACATCATGGAGCAAATGTGCGTGCTCGGTCTGGATGGCAACACGATGCTTCTAGTTCTGAGCTCGCGGGCCGTGAAAACGATGTCTCGGGATGCTTTTGGTGGTTGGTCGCTGATTAGGCCCGAACCCTTTGTCTGTCTGTCGAGTCAGAAATGTGTCTTTTCCCTTTATTTTCATTCTATGCTCAAAGGCACCTTTCTGCATGGGATCAAAGCTAGCAAAGGAGTTTGTGTCCCTTCCGTGCTCAACCTTCTTCATAGCTCCCCCCTCTCTCGGCAACAATGTTGTACGAGGGGGCTTGAAGAAGGGCTGCATTGCTTCTAGCAGAAACAAGCATCTGCAGTGGGTTGTCATTCTTGTACTCCTCACCTCCCATGAGGTAGGCTCTCCTGTAGGAAATACGGTGGGGTGTGTCTTCGACCTCCTCACCACCTTAGAAAAGTTGGCAAGTGGAATTCACAAAGGCAGTGATGGAGACTTTTTAACCCTAATGCTCCAGTACGAGCATTCGCTTCCATAGAGTGCTACTAGAGACTATCATCATGTGTTGAGGCTTTCGAGGCAGCGATTACATCCGGGGGTTCTGGAGGGACACCGATGGGACGTGAAATCCCTGGAACCGCCCAGCTGGAGGTATGGCTATATGAAAACAGGTGTATCTCTCAACGTGTTGGACGTCTTTTCCCCGATGGTTGGCGCTCCCTTGGTGTAAAAAACTAGGGAGATAGATGAGTGTGGAATCGAGCTCACCAACCAATAACACACCCATACTGATAAGTTTCTTGAACCAGATCGCCATTGTAAATTTCTCAAATTTCTCATAACCTCCATCAGAATGATACTTTGAGTTTTGTTTCTACACTAGTTCATCCTATGCACCTTAATGGCTCTGAAAGGTGGTGTTTATATAGGATTGGAAAATGGGACATGGGGATGACCCGTCAGCATTCTTGCACACTTCATCGTCGAGTAGCCTGATGACGGCATGAGCGAGCACATGAGCCGAGGGATTCCTTTCCCGCTGGAGATCTAGTCACACCGCCTTATCTGCTGCGGAAAAGACTTCGGGCGTTACCTTGCCTGGTTGACCATATGCTTCAGGGCATATGGACTAGACGTTTTCTTGCCCTTTCGTTCCTGTGACGATGATATCAGAACAATTCTTTTTGCCACGTTTTCCCTGTTTCGTGTGGCGATCAGATTCGCTGCTCCACATCTTAGATTTTCACGATATCCTTCTGATTTCACACGCCAACCACACGACGGATATCTAGTTTCGGGAGAGATGGTGCTGCCGCGGGGATGATTTATCCTGAAGCTATGTCACAAATGGCGTCAGGGAAATCAATTAACTGTTGGATACAAGATATTCATATCAAAACTCTACACTACCAACCTGCACAGCTTATTTTGGAGGAATCAACCTCAACCATTGATCCATAATCAGTCTTCATAGGGACCGTTCAACCTTGAGAACTTTAGTATTCTTCCAATCCTTTCTCATCTAATTTCTTGGGCAACTTCTAATCATGGAATTCACCTCATCTGTCGATCAACTCGATCTCTTTTTCACAACCGTAGATCTTTGCGGCACCTACCACTTTCCACGGATTGAAATCGTAACTTTCTCCGCGCTAGTTCAATCTGCGGAATTATTTTAGACCGTAGATCTATCTACTCCTTCATCTCAACCACCCAATTTTCTTGCCGATTAACCCATTTTGCGATTTGAAAATTTTTCTCCCTCCAAGCAAGTTCACTGCGCGGAATGCTTTAGCGTCGTTGATCTAATTTTGGATCAATATCAACCCTCCAACATTGCTCCAATTTAACCTACTCTGCAAATCTAAAAACTGCATTCTACTTTGCATCTCTGATCCATGAAATGTTTTTCCATCGTCGATCTTCACCATCCTGAATCTGAATCGTCGATTCATGACACTCTTTACCTCATTTCTGCTGCTGCTTATTTGAAAGGTAGAACGATCCACCACCGTGGATCCAAACCGTTTATCCTCTAACGATCCCCTACGAATGATCATGCATCCCTGTTAACTTAAAGGGAGCCTCCATAATATTTTCAAATAAGGTCAATTCCCAAACCCTTCAATACTCCAATTTTTTTTTACTATGGTGCTAACAGTTGGCTCCATTAGGGATGCTATCCTCCTTGCGAGGTAGCAAAGAACCTCGTAGACCAGGTGCCAAATCCATTGGGTTGCCCCCAATATTTCTCTAAAATCCTCCACCTGTTCTGGCACATAACCATCAACTGAAACTATTCTGCGAACAAATCCCAACAAATCCCACTCTGTCAACCTGTAACCTTTCACCTGCCCATACTCTAAAGACTGAAATCAACTATGACTGCAGACCTTAACTTGTAACTGAACTGCACTTAAAACTGAAACTAAACTAACAACTGCTGAAAGAAATGCTCACCATGTCGAGCTTATTCATACCTACCTATCCTACTTAACTGAGCACAAATGCCCAATCAAGCAAAATCTGACCTCCAATGAATCCAATCAAGCAATTTATCCAATAATTTTGTTTCTTCCTCTGTCACGTCCCCATGCCTCCGACCGGCAAAGAGGACGCGATCTAATGGCTATAACAGACTGGCTAAGCGCCCATGAACATGTACAGGCTTGAAAATTACATAAAACAAAATGCTGAAAGAGAGAATGCATTGCAGTATAACATGCCTAAATGCAATTCATTTAACATACACAACTACAATTGTAGATTATGCACAGCTATAATTAATTATCCTTGCACATCGGAATCAACATGCATTTAGACAAGCATTCTTCAACATGTTCATCATTTTCATTAATAGAAATATAGTTGCAGATGTAAAATACACAAGATCACTTATCTTATGAACGCTTTGCTCCGCAACCAGCTACGTCGCTGCAACGTTCCACCCAACCATAGGCCAGCGTGCTCATCAATCTCTCAACAACGCTGCCACCCCCGAGCTGGGCATGATTCTCCAAGGAATAAGGGAACTAGCAGGCTGACACATAGCCAAAGATGTCCAAAACACATAGCCAAGCCAACAGAGTTGGGTTTATCAGGCCATTTAGAATCTGGAGAAGGCAAATTGCTAAGCTGGTGAGCTCATTACAGAGCCAAGAACACCCACACCAAAACTAGCCTGACCTCTAAGACACCCATCCACACCCAACACAAGGAATCAGTCCCTTCTCTGCTACACAGTCCCTCAGGCCTTGCATTCCCTTCCAGTGCTATTCAGGGGTGATGGAGAAGAAGGCCAGCCCTCTAGCTCTGCCTATGTGGTTTATAGCACCAGGTTTATCAAGCAACTAAGCCAACACCGTTGCTCCCAATACAGTCCGAAGACCAACAATTGCACTCCGGCAATTAATTCAGCTCTCACAGCTTAAACAGGGAAACACGAATTACACAGCCCCACACATAACAGTAAAAACGACTCACACATGAGGAAACACACACAGTCCTGAAGCTTATCATTGAACACAACTCACAGCAGGGGGAAAACGCCCCAAATAGCCTGTGCGTGAGGCCAATAGTCGCTGAGACAGTAAAAAACGTGAATGGCCCTTCACAGCCATGGTAAAACACATGAAACTTCCAAAAACGTGAATGGAAAATGCACCAGCAGCTCCAAAAACGTGAGGAAGACAACCCAATCCCCAGGACTATCAAAACAACCTCCCATCCATGGGAAAAATGAAGCCAGCAACCAAAAACGTGGAAAGAAAAACACAGGAAAAACTCCAGCTGCTCCCAAAACGTGAGGAAACTGAAAAACGTGAGGAAACTGAAAAACATGAATGCCTAGCAGAATGGCCTACGTTTTTGGACATCTTCCTTGCCAAGGAAGTCAGAACACGTTTTTCAAAAATGGGTCTCTGCCCCAATTCGAATTTTGGTTGCCCATACTCTTCCCATTCCATGCAATAACTAACTCAACCACATTCTGGCAGAAATAAATGATTGGAGAAAAAGACAAGAAAGGTAGTTGACAATTTGATGGGTTTTCTCATAGACATTTGGCTTTTCCCCATTGGCCCATAGGTTAAATATTTCACCCCCCCCTTATCCTTAGAAAATCATGCCCCTTCGATTTAGTTGCTGCGGCCGTAGCTGGTTGTGTTTATTTTTATTATAGATGCATATGTACATGATGCTGAAACTTAATATGTGCCGCATGCCCCGATATACCATCGATGACAATTTAAATCCCAAAACATAGCATAGTCGATCAACGGCGAGGCCTTGGCCTTTAGCTCCACACCATGATCATTTACAATATATACATCATATACATCTAATGTAACGGGGTCAAGACTGGGACGTGACATCCTCATGCTTGATTGAAATTAGAACATAGGAAAAAAATGGCAAAAGGTTATGATGGAAAGTATGTCCTTTGTTGTAAACACATAAACAACTACCCCATCTGAAAAATCTATTCATGTACTTTGCTACTGGATCATAAAAAACATGACAAATTTTGAAATCCTCAATCACCTGTTTGTCATGACAAGGCTGTCCAAAAATTAACTCCTCTTGCATACTGCAAAATGTTTTTCAAAAGAACTTTGAAAAGAACTCTCATGACTATTTTCAAATGAAATATCCACAATTTCATTCAAAATTTCTGAATTTAAAACTTCACCTTCCTTATATGCTTCAACACAAATATCATTCTTTTCTCCAATAGAATCAAGCAAACAAAATCCTTCTTCTTGAGATGAAATTGATGAATGTGAAAGATTTAAAGAAAAACTTATTTGAGAACCCTTACCTCTTTCTTTGAAATCCAATTCCTCATTGTAAATCACTGATTTTTCCACGTGCTGAGATTAACTACATGATTGTTTATCCTCTTCATCCTCTACTTCTAAAAAGTTCATGAACTTTTCCATATCCTCAAATTTCTGTTTCTGTTTAGAGGCTTTAAGTCCTTGTCTTATCAGTTCAAATGAAGAATAACACAAAGGTAAACAGTCACCTTCAACACACTCATTATCTTCTCTTTTTTCAGCCCTTTGACTTTGGATTATAGTCCGATTTTCTTCACTAACAGGCCTTGAAACTACAAAATTTACAGCTGGTTTTTTAGGTACGACATCCAAGTATTGATCCTCATATTCATCATATATGGGCAGATATAGAGGAGTAGTACTTTCAGAGATACTACAGAAATATTATTAGGCATTTTTGCTGAAGAAATTGAAAAAAACTAAGGCATTAAATATTTTGTAGTTCTAATCATAGTTTTGGGAAAAAGAGTATACTGCTCATCTTGCCTTGAGGAGACACATATTTATATCCAATCAAATCTGAAAGATTCCAAGTTTTGAAAATTAGGGTTTCTCTAACAAACCCTAGATCAACCAGATCAGGAACCAGGATGGACACCTCAAATTGGTAAGATCTAATCTTTTGCTATTTACATTTGAGGTTCTCATTTCAAAATGATATATCAAACCAGCTTGATGACAAGCTTGGTGACGCTGACAACCTCCAAGTATGGAAGTATAGGAACTCTGTGATCCTTGAAGAAATTGACTTAGATAAGTATTTCAGTAAGAAATTTCTAAGAGCTAGAGGGAGATGAGGCTAAGGCTAGAGCCAAGAGAATCATTGCATATTCTATTTAAGATCATCTCATCCCTCCTGTGTCATCTCTGAAGACACCAAAAGGAAGTTTTTGATGCTATGAGGAAGAAATCAAAGAAGAATAAGATAATGTTATAACCACCTTGAATGGCCTCCCAGGATCATGGGATTCATTCATTCGAGGAATGTGTACCAGAAGGAAGTGATTACCTTCAGCAGACCCTTTAAAGAATGCACACAAGAAGAAGATCGACTCATAATAGGAGAAGAGAAGATGGGAGCAACTGAAGATCAAGCGCTCACGATTGAAGATACCTCAAGCAATGAGGAATATGAAGAACTTAATTCTTGAAGAACCTCTTATCCATCTTAGCATTTGGATAAGAAATGATGTTGTTTTGAATGAAGAAGATGATGAAGCTGAAAGAAGGATCATTACCCACGAAATAAATAAATATAAGTGTTCAATTGTACATTCATGATATTGTTTGGTTATGCATTTGTTTATATTCAGTTTATGTGTTATGCATGATGTTTGCATTAATGACAATATACTACTAATATGCATGTGATGGGTAAGTAGCTTATGGTGCTATACAACTCTCAATTGCTACTTATCTAGAATGAAACCTCTTTGCTGACATACTAGATTAGGGCACAATCTCAATGATGTCATGGTAGAGATGGAAGGCATCTAGAAAGTTTCCGTGAGATATGGATGAATGTTCTATTCGCTAAAATAGTTGCATGATTACATCTTTATGCATAATAATTTCCCATTATGAATATTCCTTATGAAATGTTTCTAACCATACAACTAGCGCATTTTACTTGTAAGAAAGATCGCGTACAATCGCCTACAAGAAAAGAAGGATGAGACTTGTTCCAAAGAGCAAGTGACGACAGTTCAAGATTCAATTTAATGATCCAGAATGAAGAATGATGACTAGAATGCGATGTCGAAGGCCTGAAGGGAAGTTTGTAGTATATTCCATAAGGATCTATAGATCCAACATGCAGTAGATGACGACATCGTGGGATACAAGGCAAGATTCGTAGCACGAGGCTTCTCACAGAAAGAAGGCATAGACTACGAAGAGACATTTGCAGCCACTGGAAGTCGAGACACATGACAGTCAGACTCATGTGTGCAAATTAAAGAAGGCCTTGTACAAGCTCAGAAGACACCCATGGGATAACACATAAATGAGGAGCTTGGAGATCACCTAGAGTAATGAATATCTCAAACTTTGCTACAAGGTTGAAGATGAAAGCCTATAGAGGATGACAAGCTCATAGATGGGTGCGAGAAGAACTTTTGAAAAGGTTCAAGATAGAGGCTCTTGGTATCCAGTGACACTATATGGATACATAGAATATTAGTAGCAGAGGAATCTACTTGTCACTCTAGTACATAATGTTTCAATACATAGAGTACGAAAGGCAGAGGGAGAATAATGCTCCGCTTTAGAGGGAGTGACTGCAGAATATCCTAAGGTTCGACATGATACAACGAGATGGACAACTTACTGATGGATCTAGGATTTACTGAGAGTAAAGCGAATTCCAACCTTTGCTTCACGGTTGAAGGCAAAAGACCAGTGATGCTCCTGTTATATGACCTGTTCCTGACAGGAAAAGAGGAACTCATTAGAGATGCAAGAAGGAGACTTGCTATCGAGTTCGAGATAAAGGAATTGGGTATGATGCACTACTTTCTAGGCATGGAGGTGTGGTAGAGTGCGGATGGATAAGGGAAGTATGCAGTGGAGATCCTGAAGAGGTTCGGGATGATGGACTGCAAAGCCATGGCCACACCTATGGCATCGAACCTGAAGCTATTGAGTGATGCTTCATCAGATACGGCTGATGCCACGATGTATCGTCAAATGATTTGTTCCTTGATGTACCTGACGAATATGAGACCAAATATTTGCTTTGCTATGAACACATTGAGCCAGTTCTTGACAGATCCGAGACATATTCACCTGATTGCTGTAAAGCATATTCTGAGGTACTTGAAGGGTACAGTTGACTATGGACTCAAGTATGAAGTGAATCAGAAGATTAACGTGGAGGGTTATGTGGATTCAGATTTGGCAGGTAGTGCCATCGATAGGAAGAGCACTTTGGGGTGTTTCTTTAGTATGGTATCAAGAGTGATCTCTTGGTTTAGCAGGAAGTAGTCTTGCGTGGCACCGAGTACAGCCGAAGCAGAGTATGTCACAGCTTGTTTGGCTAGTTGTGAGCCAGTGTGGCTAAGGAAGATACTATCTGATTTGTTTGATCTCCAGTTGGATGCTACTTGTATATGTTGCGACAACCAAAGTTGTGTAAAGTTGTCGAAGAACCCGGTGTTCCATGACAACTCGAAGCACATCGAGATCAAATATCACTATATCAGGGATATGGTGCAAAGAGGAGTAGTGAAGCTCCAGTATGTTGCGACAGACGAGTAGATAGCTGATGTGTTGACCAAGCCGTTAGCCAGAGTGAAGTTTGAGTACTTCAGAGAGAAACTTGGTGTTCATCAAATCAAGGTTCCTTCAAAGGAGAAGTGATGAGTCCGGAAGCCTTCTGACATGGTGGCAGGATTGGTTCTTCCCATGGTCAGATGTAAGTGCTGTGCCTTTATGACATGGTGGAAGGATTGGTTCCTCCCATGGTTAGATGTAAGTGTTGTGCCTTTCTAACGTGGTGGCAGGATTGGTTCCTCCCATGGTCAGATGTAAGTGTTGTGCCTTTCTGACATGGTGGTAGGATTGGTTCCTCCCATGGTCAAATGTAATTGTTGTGCCTTTCTGACATGGTGACAGGATTGGTTCCTCCCATGGTCAGAGGTAAGTGATGTTCCTTTCTTACATGGTGGCGGGATTGGTTCCTCCCATGGTCAGATATAAGTGCTGTGCCTTTCTGACATGGTGGTAGGATTGGTTCCTCCCATGGTAAGATATAAGTGTTGAAAATGTGAAGACCTACGAGGAGGCTAGGCCTACATCCAGCATGAAAAAGGCCTACATCCAGCATGAAAAAGGGTTGGCTCTGTAGAACTTCCTATGATGAGTAGAATTGAGAGATAGCACCATTTTCTCGAGATAGCAGGAGCAGTGATGATGATGATGATCCATTGACAAAGACTTGTGCTGATGAATTGTGTCAAGAGAATAACTTCCTAGTTAAGAGGGAGTTTTGATGTATTTGTAACTTCAGAATGTATTCACTTGTATATTTTATATTGTATTTCATTTTACCCCGACGGAGATGTTTGTTCCTCTGATCGGGAGAGCCATTAATATAATAAAGTCATGTAAAGTCATTTAGGTTAACCCTCCATTATAAGTTGTGGAAATAGTCCCCACAATTGAGTTGAGGTTAACCCTCTGTTGTAAGTTGAGGTAATAGTCCCCATGTTTGAGGGGTATTAGGGTTATTAGACTCTCATAGTGAGGTCGGCCCTGTAAGAGTAAAAGTCAAGTGGAAAACAAGTATAAATAAAGAGTGAGACTCTCTATTTGAAACACACACTCACTCAATTGTAGGGCATGAGTGAGAGAAGAGGAGCTCACACAAGTGAGAGAGAGAACAGTTGTCAGAGACCATCTTTGTGTTTTTGAGTTTTACTTTTTCTATTGGTGCTCATTCTATCTCTGAGGAAGTTGCGGGGTTTTCTCCTTTATGGTTTCCCCGAGGAAAATTCTTTCTCTCTCTTGTGATTATTGTTGTGCATGTTATTCTCTCAGATAAGATCCTAGATCATATTGGTTAAATGATAAAAATCTAATAGATGGTACATGTTAAATAGTTACAGATTGGAAAAAACATGATAAACTTGGACTGACAGGATGATTGCATTTATGAATGAAATCTATATACATTAGGGTTACAAAGGGGCATAATTTTGCTATCTAATTTATAGGATCATCTTATATGGTCCTGGAATAAAGGTTATGGGGACATCATTGCTAAGGAGTCATATACATCCTTATGGGAATAGAAATTTTTTGAACTTAGATGGTGGCATACAAACATTTGGAGAATGCATGTACCCCTTAAAAGTAAGATTTTCTTCGAGATGGACTTAAATAATCATATCTTTACTTGAGAGAACTTGGTCAAGAGGGGTTTCTTAGGACCAGGCCTCTGCATCTTATGCAAACAAGAGACTAAATCAACATCTCATCTTTTTATCACATGTCCTTACTCACAAGAGATATGGATAAATTTGAAAAAGATCATGAGGTTCAAAGGGTTCTGGATTGGTGACTCTTTGATAAGGTGTTTGGAGCATTGGAGGTGTTGATACAAAGAATGTATGGATATCCCATCCATGATACATTGGGAAACATGGAAGGTTAGGAATCAATCCTTATTTGAAGGGGACATGATTCATACAACATGAGTATGCCAACAGATTATTTCAGTGATAGGTGGTCATCCATACTTGGAAACCAACAATATTTCAACCTTAAATTTTTCTCTAAACTCTTTATCTAGAAAGAAGTTGAGAGGAAGGATTTCACCTGTCTTCCAACATGATTGCTGCAGGGGATTTTCTTATGGTGCCTCCCAAATAGATTCCACATGTGGTGGAGCAGGTGCCATTATCTGGATTAATGATCAAGACTTCTTCCATTTGATGATGAATTGTGGGGGTGGCACTAATACAAAGACATAGCTAATAAAACTATGGATGCTTCTCTTTTTGCAAAAACCAAAGGTTTCATTATACAATGGATAATGGGTGATTCCAAGACAATCATTGGCTAGATCAAAGGAGTTAACACTTTGTCCATTATCCAACTTAGGCCATGGATGGATAAAATCATGGAGGTTATCAGTCTTCTCCTGGTCATTAGGTTTGAACATGTTTATAGGGAACACAACCAATTAGTGGATGATCAATCCAAAGCTGCTTTGAATGTACATGAAGGTTTCATCCATTTTTATCATTTCTAGGATTCAGTTTTGGTTGCGTAGGGGTAGTTATGTGTTTATTAGTTCTTATGACATGCATGCCACCCCGTCGTTCCTTTCGAGATGTCGATTCAAGGGATAGATAGAGACGCTGTGAATCTCATCCTCATAGAAGATCCCTAGGATTCACTGGAATTTCAAAGCATAGATTAGATGATTTCTCAGCCACATAGGCATGTGTATTTATTTATTTATTGCACAGGATGATATTCAGGTGATTGATGGTATTTATTTTTGCACATTTTCCATGAAGGATGCTTTTTTTTGGTGACGAAGGAGGAGAATTCAATATCCCTTGTTGAATCCAACTTACGTTTCTTTTTGCCATTTTTGTTTACATAGTTACACATGGCAGTTTCTTTGTACAACTTATCTGATGATGTGTTGCATGGAAAGAATTATAATCCTGTTTAATGGACTCCTTATAATTTCCATAGCTATGTTGACCTTGGTCACATGTATTTCATTACTATGATCAGTTTTTGAGACTATTTTTATTGATATTATGGGGACTACCTCAATAGTCTACATGATGTATGGGTTTTTTTGGTCCATATCAACATATATTTTAATATAAAATATAGTTTTTCAATTGTGAAAAAAAGTCTATTGAATAAATGCGTTTTTGAATGTTAAATGTATTCAAATAATAGAACGCGACTTGAATATCATGTCATTGGATTTGTGTAAATCAGTCCAAAGTCGAAAGGGGAACGCGCAACGTAGTGTGATTTTACTCATGTTAATATATTAGGCCATATATAAAGGATCGAGTATGTTAATGCATTATTTTTTCATTCATGTTAATTTATTGGGTCATTTAATTATGAATGGAGTATATCGATACATTATGATTTTGTTCATGCTATATATTAGGTCATTATATAACGGATGGAGTATATTAATACATTATGATTTTATTTACGTAAATTATGTCATTATATACTGAATTGATTATGTTGATATATTGCGTATTTATATGAGGAATTTATAAATTGTTGAAGGGATTTAAGGATCCCCCAATGTGTCATACCTATAGAGCTTATTTAGAAAAAGGAATCTTATATACATATAAGTTTATGAAAAGATACCTCATGAAATGAGGTATGCTATTATATTATAGAGTTATATACACAAATAGATATACCTTTATGTATATAACTTGTAATGAGAAAATAATGATAAATTAAATATATTTACATTTATAAAATATATGAGGATAACGGTTAAACATGAGTTGAAGTGGATGGAGAAGAAGATCTCTAGAATAGGCTCGCTATCCCGTGGGGGCTAATACACTTGACCTTAGCAGAACAGTCTAGGTTTTTTGACATCATATGGCGTACGAAGATGAGGGGGACATTTTGGATTTTTCATAGGAGCCTATGGCAGCCTAAGTCCATTTTCACCGCTCCATCACTCTCAACAACCTCCTGCATAACTGCGATGCTCCCACCTTTGGACCTCCTTCCAGCTGGATCTCCCTCCGAAACCATAGCAGTTATGGAGGCTAGGGTTAGCGGAGAGCTCTCGGACATCCCACCGAAACAAGTTGTAGTTTTTTCACCGCCACCATTAGTAATTAATCTTCCCGCTAGAACCAGTTCCTGAAGGTAACCCATCATCCCCTCTTCCTTATGTCTTTTTCATAGACGTCAGCTTTCCTCCAAAGGATATGTTTTGTGTGCACAACGAAGGGTCTTTTGTCCTAGACCCTTCGACGACGTTAGAACAGGCTTACCTCCGTGACCTAGAACTACGGGAGGCAGGGTGGGACAGAACCTTTCCATCGCAATTTGAACAGGTCTCCACCAAAGGGGTCAATCTTAACATAGAGGGTTTATTGCCTCCATTCTGCAGCCGAAGGACTTTAACGGAACCCCTCCAGGTTCAAGGTCAGACCAAAGCAGTGGAGAGGGCTCTTTAGACAGTGAGCGCAGAAACCCTAGCTGAAAGAGGAAAAATAAGTGCCTGGAACCAAACAGAGGACCCCTAAACCTAATCTGTGGCGTTAACATTTCAACTGGAGAAGCAAGGGGAATGGCGGACATAGCCCTAGTTGGAAAGATCCGCAATCAAAACCCTAACCAAGAGAAAATGGAAATCTGGGTAAGAAGGAATTGGATGGGCCTTCTCCACTACGAACAAGAGACTAGCGCTCTCTCCAAAGGGTGGTTTGGTTTCATGTTTAACAACAAAGACGATGCCAAAAAAATCCTAAGTCAAAATTGGAATTACAGAACTGTTGGAGACATTTACCCACCATGCCCACTTAATTTGGGCAATTTGGCCTTGTTAAACCACTATCCTAAGTTTTATTGACTTAATCGGCATCAGATGAGCACACTATGACATCAACATGAGCACACCCACGCCTACCTTCAGTCAAGGAGGCCAACTAAGCCTTCTCCTTCATTTGGGGAGGCTAACTGGGCTTCCTCCTTCAAACAAGGAGCACTTCGGGGGTGATCTGAGTGTCATAAATGCACCTAATTGCTAACTGACTATTACAATAAGTTAAGCTAAGTGGTGAAGGCGCCTCCACTCATTATATTGATTATTTTTATTAATATTTATGAACTGGAGTCAACTAGGGTGCCTCCAACCACCTATTATGACCAGTTTGACTTCAGTTAACCTCATCGGGGTTCATTGGAGTTAATGATGCGCTACCACTTGTTGGTCGGCATGCAGTGGCATGTGTCTGAGCTACTTTCAGTTAGACTCAGTCATCCACTGCACTTTGACTTCAGTTAGGACTCGGTTGAGTCAATCAAGACTTGATCAGTTGGTTAACTAGGCATGTTTACCGTGGCTTACATTCAGTTAAGCTACACCCATTCATTCAATTCGAATGACCTCCTTGGGAATTCGAATTGTCTTGGCATTCATGCACCTTGCATGATCATTGTATTGTATTATTCATTCTTTATTGATTATACAGAGCTGCTACTTCCATTGCAGCACCATTATGCCAATTTTATGCTTAATTGTCTAAAATCTTCTATGAGAATGTGTTGTAGTCCCTAGATTACTATGACAGATTAATATGGTATCAGAGCTCACGCCAGGAGGAAGCTCAAATCTCTCAAAAACATGGTTTTTGACAGATCTTGCATGAAAAATTGAGCAAAGCTCAAAAATTCCAGCACTGCACCAGAAGCAAAGGCTTACCACTTAATACCCCAAGTTAAGGAATTGTTGATCAAGCTTGCTTGATCAACTAAGCTGGGTGTGATGAAAGCCTAAAATGTGCAGGCTTTTCGACCTTACGGTGCCTCTTTTGTTGTGATTTTCATGTTTTAATAGGTGAAAGCATTTGCTCCAGCAGTTTGAGATGGATTCTTCCGTCGAACTCTTGACTCCGTTCAATTTCTATTCATGGAAAGGAGATATGGAGATCCAGCTACATGCTAGAGGACTCTACCGAGTCACTATGGACACTGAAGAAGAGCCTACTCATGTGACAGACAAAGCTAGATTCTTGAACAAGAAATATGAAGCATTCGGATTCTTGTGCCTCTCTATTTCCTGGGATCTTATTTTCCATCTCTCGGGATTGAAGACTCCAAAGGAAATTTGGGACAAATTGAAAACCCTGTATGGAAAACAGGATGATTTGAGAGTATACCAGCTTGAAAACGAGTTGATGTCTCTCCAACCTTCCAATTTCGAGACCTTAAATGATTTTTTCACAAAGTTCAAGCACATTGTCTTACTGTTGAAGCAGTGTAAGGTGGAGAAGGAGGATGATTAGCTCATCCTTGCCATTCTCTCCAAACTTGGAGCTAATTATTCAGTGTTTGTCTCTACATTCCATGAGAGGAAGCTCACAACCCCTAGATGGAAGATGCCTTCATTGAGTCCCTAACAAGTGAACATGATAAGCTTGTCTAGTGTGGGATCATCAGATCCTCTCGTGATCAAGCCCTCCAGGTCTCGGGGCCCAAATATCTGAAGGTTCACAACAGAAGAACCCAAAAACCAAATTCGAAGCTCCTAAGCCTAAAGTTGAAAACCAGCAGCATGAAGAGCCCTCCAGCTCGAAGAAGAACAAAAGAAAAGGGCATCATGGAAAGGAAAAAGTCAAGTGTTCATACTGCAGGAAGGGCTTCCGCCCTGAAGATGCTTGCATGAAAAAGAAACTCGATGAAGCTACTTCTCTTCTTGAGAAAAATCACATCAATATTTCGGAAAGCTTTCAGAGGAGAGATCAGCAAGATCGGGAACCACAACATGAAAGAGGCCATGCTCTCATGGAAAGCAATTCGAAGTCCAAATATCTCTCGATAGATTCTGGAGCTTCGAATCACATGATGGCTGAAAGAGACTCTTTCTCATCTTTGGAGATCAGCAAATCCATTCCCATCCACATGGGAGATGACTCCACAATCAAATCCGAAGGACAAGGTACTGTAGATCTTGAGCATGGTTATTTTGCCAATGTTCTGTATGTACCATCTCTTGCATCAAACCTCCTAAGTGTTTATCAAATGACACATACAGAAGTGCCCAAGAGAGTCTCCTTTATCCCAGATGATGTAGAGATCACACAACTTGCACCTGGAAAACTTGTAGCAAAAGGCCTTGCAAACCATCATGCAAAAGCCTACGAGTTCTCCCATTTTGTGGCGGATGCAAAGCCCACCGCATTGCTGACCCATGGAAATGAAGTTAGTAGACTATTGCATGAGAGGCTCGGCCACTTGAACTTTAAATACTTGCATCAATTAAAAAATAATTCTATGGTTGAAGGTCTCCCGGTCATCAAAGCTACCGCCGAAATTTGCAAGGGTTGTGTTGTTTCCAAGCACGCTGAGCATAAGTTTGATCGGGGGAAGGCAAGCCGAGCATCATGCATCTTGGGACTGATACATTCTGATATCAACGGTCCCATGCCTATCACATCCATGAATGGATCAAGGTACGTTCTGACTTTCATTGATGACTTTTCCAGATACACATGGGTCTTTTTTTATAAAAAAGAAGTCGGAAGTCTTAGAAAATTTCACTGAATTGAAGGCCTTGATCGAGAATGCATCTGGAAAAAAGATCAAGATTCTGATATCTGATAATGGTGGGGATTATATCAGTAATGATTTACTGCATATATGTTCCCAAATTGGTATTCAGATCCAGCATTCAGTCCCCTACACTCCCCAGCAGAACGGTGTAGCGGAGAGGAAGAATCAGTCTCTCAAGGAGATGACCACTTGTATGCTGGAATCAAAGAAGTTGGCTGCAAATTTGTGGGCTGGAGCCATGCATGCTGCAAAATATATTTAGAATAGAGTTCCTCACTCATCCGTGAAAGGGAAAACCCCTTTCGAAACATATTTTACACACAAGTCGGATGTGTCGAATCTGAGTGTGTTTGGGTCCACTGCATGGGCCCGAATTCCACTTGATAAAAGGAGGGATTTGAAACCGCAAAGCATCGAATGTCTGTTTATCATATATCCTAATGAATCTAAATTTTTCAAGCTGCTAGATATCAAAACAAAACATATCAGCATTGAAAGGAGTGTCATGTTCGATGAGCCTCTTCGGGAGGTAGAACTAGTGAAGGAGAAAACTGTTGGATTTCCTTCCTATTCTACTGACTATTTGAATGATGTAATTGGGGGTGATGACCCTGATTTGTATCCTCTGATTTCTGATATTAGTGAATAGAAAACATCAGATGTTGAATCAGAACCTGAAGTACAAAATCATCTCCCAACTTGGGCCTGACAGACACTCTCCTCCGTAGGTGATAACATTGGAAATCCGGATGATCCAAGGAGAACCCGGCCTGATTTCCAAAGAGAAGGTATTGCGCTCTCTTGTCCTGATTATTTGCTGTCTAAATCTTGTTATTTAATGATAAGTTCAGACCCTAAGTCTTACTACCATGCTCGAAAGGATCCGAGATGGCAAGTTGCCATGGATGAAGAGATGAATTCTCTTTAGAAAAACACTACTTGGGAGCTAGTTTCTCTTCCTTTGGGGAGGAAATTGGTTCAATGCAAGTGGGTGTTTTGGACTAAGGTTGCTGCTGATGGAAGCAACTGGAAATATTATTCAAGTCTGGTATCAAAATGTTTCTCCCAGGTCCAAATTGTGGACTACCATGAGACTTTTGCACCGGTTGCAAAAATGGACTCCATCTGCCTTGGCAATTTCTGCATCTAAGCACTAGGAAGTGCATCATATGTATGTTAAGTCTTCCTTTCTGCATGGAGATATTCATGAGGAGATATACATGAAGCATACTAAGGGCTACATCTCTGATCCATAGTTGGTTTGCAAACTAAAGAAGTCACTATACGGGTTAAAACAGACCCCAAGAGAGTGGTATTCCAAGATGGATGCCTTCCTTCTCTCGCAAAACTTCCAAAGATGTAAATCAGATTCGAATGTGTATATATAGAAGTATGATGGTCATTTTATTATTATTGTTTTATATTTTGATGACTTACTATTTATAGGTAGCATAGTTACTTCTATTTCAGTCATCAAAACTGCTCTCCACAATGCATTTGAAATGAGCGATTTGGGGCTCTTAAAACAATTTCTGGGGCTCGAAATTGAGAAATTTTTTGATGGGATAATGGTCACTTAGTAAAAATAAATATCAGACCTGTTAGTCAAGTTTAACATGGATGAATGTAAGGATTCTCCATTCCCTTTCCTTTTAGGGATCAACCTTGAAGAAGGAAAAAGCACACCTCCCATGGACTGCACTATTTATCGACAACTGATAGGTAGCTTGCTCTACTTGAATCATTCTCAGCATGATATTTGTTATACCATGAATTATGTGTCAAGATACCTGCATCAGCCTCATGATCTTCATTGGAAGGAAGCCAAGAGGATCCTCCAGTATATTTAGGGAACCAAGACCTACGACATTCACTATGCTGCAAACTCTGAGCTAGAGTTGGTTGGTTACACAGATTCCAATTGGGAGGGTGATTCTATTGGTAGAAAGTGTACTTTTGGATATGTATTCATGTTTGGTGGTGGTCCCATTTGATGGTCTAGAAAAAACCAGGCCGCCATAGCATTGTCTTCAGCAAAGGCCAAGTACCGAGGAGTGGTGAATGCTTGCATCCAAGCTGTTTGGTTGCAAGGAATTCTTTTAGAGTTTGATCTTGGTAGTACTTTGTCCATAGTCCTCTTTTGTGACAACCAAAGTGCTATTAAGATATCCACAGATCCAGTTACCAGGAAGAGGACCAAGCATGTAGAGATACACATGCACTATATCAGGGAATTAGTGCATGACAGGACCATCATTTTGCAATACTGCCCTACTGATGAGAAGATTGCAGACATATTCACCCAGATATTTTCAGAAAATAAGTTCACTTACCTCCGTTCACTGTTGGGGGTGAGTTCATCAGGGTGATCAGACTACTTTCAGTGTTCAGCTTGAGGGGGGGGGGGTTCCCACTGGGTTTTCCCTCTTTTCCTCACTTAGATTTATTTTTTAGAATTGTTTGAGTTACATTATTGTACAGGGTGACCTATGGCCTTTGTTTCTAAGGCCCTAGCATTTCATGCAATTTATGTTTCTACTTCTCTTGAGCATAGCTTAAGGGGGGGTGTTGGAGACATTTACCCACCATGCACACTTAATTTGGTCAATTTGGCCTTGTTAAACCACTATCCTAAGTTATATTGACTTAATCGGCATCAGATGAGCACACTATGACATCAGCATGAGTACACCCACGCCTACCTTCAGTCAAGGAGGCCAACTAAGATTTCTCCTTCATTCGAGGAGGCTAACTGGGATTCCTCCTTCAAACAAGGAGCACTCCAGGGGTGATCTGAGTTTCATAAATGCACCTAATTGCTAAATTACTGTTAAAATCAGTTAAGCTAAGTGGTGAAGGTGACTCCACTCATTATATTGATTATTTTTATTAATATTTATGAACTGGAGTCAACTAGGGCGCCTCCAACCACCTCTGATGACCAGTTTGACTTCAGTTAACCTCATCGGGGTTCATTGGAGTTAATGATGCACTACCACTTGTTGGTTGGCATGCAGTGACATGTGTCTGAGCTACTTTCAATTAGACTCAGTCATCCATTGCACTCCGACTTCATTTAGGACTCAGTTGAGTCAACCATGGCATGATTAGTTGGTTAACTAGGCATGTTTACTGTGGCTTACATTTAGTTAAGCTACACCCATTCATTCAATTCGAATGACCTCCTTGGGAATTAAAATTGTCTTGGAATTCATGCATCTTGCATGATCATTGTATTGTATTATTCATTCTTTATTGATTATACAGAGCTGCTACTTCCATTGCAACACCATTATGCCAATTTTATGCTTAATTGTCTAAAATATTCTGTGAGACTGTGTTTAGTCCTTAGATTACTGTGACAGATAAATAAGAATGGTGTCGGTCATGCTCAAGAAGAGGAATACCCTTTTCAATGCGGAGAGCGAACGATTGGATACAATTCCGGTATGGGTAAGACTCCTTGGCCTTCCATGGGAATTTTGGAATCCAGACTCGCTGCGGTTCTTGGCAAAGCTTTGGGGGTTTTCCTGGAAGCATATCTATCGTTCTTGAAGACACAAAGAATAACAGTAGAAATAATTCTTATCTCACTAAATGTTTGAATAGAGCTCAGAGATAATTTAAACCTAATTTGGGGTTCCATAACTCGACAACAAATTCTGGACTACGAAGGTTTGCCGTTCATATGCCATCAATGCCACCAAACAGGACGTCTAGCGAAAAATTGTCACTTGGGGCCTCCACCGACAGTCTCTCGAAAAAGGGGTCCTTCCATAGAAGAAAAGGGTCAGGAAACCAAAAGAGCTGCAGAGAATTAGAAGGAGACAGAACTGGCTGAACAACCTCTAAATCCTTCAGAAGAATAGGTTGCTCCTACTTCATAGGTTGGAACAGAACTCCTCCCTCAGTAAGCGCCTTAGTCTCCTATGGGTATGTTAACATTTACTTCTTTAAATGATCATTTAAGTGATTTACATTTAAACGATACCTCTCCTCCCTTGTTAAATTCCTCCATTCCTGATCACCCTTCCCCCCTCACAGGGAAAAACACCTCCACACTCACCTCCATCTGAGTTGACCCTCCCTCCACCGACAGTTTCTTCCCCCGCACAAAATGTCTCCATTGGCTCCCATTCCAACTCCTCCCAAATTCACTTCCATATCAGAACAAGGGATATCCCACTTCGACTGATCCTCCCACAACTCTCCTTAGGTTGGGCACAAACCCTATACTACCATTAAAGGGAAAGGGATGAGGAAGACCTATAAATCTCTCCTTTGCAAAACATAAATCCCTTCATGATCAAGCGAATGGAAAACATAAAACTCTTTTTGGGGCACTTAGAGCAGTGCAATCCCTTGAAGTGGATCCCAAATGAAAATCCTCTCTCTCAACTGTAGGGGTCTGGAAAGTACCCGAAAAAAACTTTCCCTAAAAAGGATTCTATCAATTCAACAACCAGATGTCATCCTCCTGCAGGAAATGTTAGGATTAGAGGTTGAGGTCACAAAGTTGTTATCCTCAATCTCATGCATTTTTTCTTTTTTAGCTCAAGGTGCAAGAGGTCTATTGAGTGGGTTGGAAACAGGCTGGAATCAGTCCATAGTGCTCTGCTCAAAATCCTAGGGGGGCTCCTATGGACTAGGGGTTCATATATTTTAGGCAGAAGCGAACCTAACTCTGAACATCTTAAACATCTATGGGACTTACAATAACAGAGTGCCTTTTTGGTAAGCCCTATAAGCCTCCCAGCTCTTAAGCAATTTAAATAGTGTGATAGGGGGAGACCTAAATTTCACCCTCGGAGCCCATGGAATTTGGGGATCAAAAGCAAGGGTAGACCCTATGGCTTCTTTCTTCAACAACCTCCTCCAAAACATCAAAATGGTGGACCTTGATCCCCTGAATATCAAGCAAACTTGGACAAATCGAAGATCAAGGGAGGACATAATTACAAAGAGGCTAGATAGATTTCTCTTGTACGAAATCCTACTAGAGAAGGAGCTAATGTTGAAACAATGGGTGGAATCAGGCGCTGACTCAAATAACTCGTCCAATTTTTTAGAGATCCTAAGAAACCCCAAAAATCCAGCCATGCCATTCAAATTATGTGTTTCTTGGTTAAGGAATGAGGAAGTCCTGAGACTCATTCAAACAAATTGGATTCCTTATGTAGCAGATGAAGGATTACATGCTTCCACCCACTTCGCATAAAATATGACCCACATCAAGAGAATCCTGAAGGGGAGGGCAAAGAAAAAAAGATCCACGATGCTCAAGCTATCATTGAGATTGAAGCAGAGCTGACAGAGATCCACAACTCCGAGGGAGGAGGATTCCTCACTCAGAGAGACAAGGAAAGATTGACCTCTCTTGAAGCCAGCTTAGAGACAAGATCCCGAAAGAAAGAGATGAAGTATGGAGGCTGAAAAGCAGAGCCATTTGGATAGAAAGTGGGGATGATAACACAAAGTTCTTTCAATCCTTTTCCAAAGGCAGAAAACAACAGAACACAATTTGGGAGTTAAGAAAGGAGAATAACGATAGGGTGTCACTTTTGAGGAATTAACAGAAATTGGCAAGTCACATTTTGAAAATTTATTCAAAGCTGACTGACATGCCACAACTAAAGAAGTCATTCCAATATCACAATTCTTCCATGAAAGCATCATAGATTAGGACAACTTGGATTTAATGGAGGAGGTGTCGGAAGAGGAGTTAAAGGAAACTCTGCATTGCTTTTAGAAGGACAAAAGCCTAGGTCAGGATGGATGCACCATTGAATTATTCCTAGAAACCTATGATACAATTGGTCCTCACCTCCTTCAGCTGGTTGAAGAATCCCAGGAAAATGGTCATTTTCACCCTCCTCTCAATTCAACTTTCCTGGTTTTGAATAAAAAAAAAGACAATCCAGACAGGTTGGAAGATTTCAGGCCCATCTCCCTCTGCAATATCACTTACAAAGTGATCTCAAAAGTGATCTCACAATGCCTGAAGCGAGTCCTCTCAAAAATAATCTCACAAGAGCAATTCGGCTTCCTGGAGAATCGACAAATTCATGAAGCAATCAGATTTTCCCAAGAAGGAATGCACATCATAAAACTCGAGAAATCAAAAGGAGTAATCCTAAAGATTGACCTATCAAAATATTTTGATAGGGTAAGCTGGATCTATCTCAGTCTCCTTTTCACCCACCTGGGATTCAACTACTCTTTCATAAAATGGATATTTGCATGCATCTCCATGACATCCTTTACAGTTCTCATCAATGTACCAGCCTTCCCTATTTTCCTATCAGAAAGGGGCCTCAGACAAGGATTCCCTCTCTCCCCACTTTTGTTCCTTTTAGCAGCATAAGGGATGAGAAGAGCCATTCAGGAAGCAAAAAGAAGAGGTCTAATTGAAGGAATCAAAATTTCCGCGAACCTCACCATCACCCATCTACTGTTCGTAGATGATATCCTACTCTTTCGTAATGGATCAATCATAGAAGCAAGAAAGCTCTCATAAATTCTGCAGCTCTTATGCAAAGCCATTGGTATGATTTTAAATGAGCATAAATATACTATTACCACTTTCAATATGGAAGACATTATCACAAGAATCCTTTTGGAACTCTTCCCGTTCATCACCACTTCCTTGGATGATGGTCTGAAGTATCTAGGATTTAGGCTAAAACCAAATTGCTATAAGAAGGAAGACTGGAGCTGGTTAGTGGAAAAACTGGAGAGTGGGGTTAACAACTGGTGCAACAGATGGCTCTCAAGAGTAGGAAGGATAACACTAGTAAAATTTGTCCTCAAAGCCATTCATGTCTACTAGATGGATTTAGAGTGGATTCCAAAATCCATCTTAGAGAAGTCCAGAAAAACATGCTCAGTTTTCTTATGGACAGGAAACAAGGAACAAAAAGTTCTCCCTTGGGTAAAATGGGACCAAATAGCCAGACCTAAATCCCTCGGAGGATGGGGACTCAAAATCACTTCTCTATTTTCCAAATATCTAGCTGCTAAAGCAGGATGGAGGCTTATCACAACTGAAAGCCTATGGAAGGAGGTTTTCTATCACAAGTACATAAGCCCAGTACCCTTGTGGGATTGGATCCAAAACTTACTATTTACTGCACCTCCTTCTGGCTCTATCATCTGGAAGGTAATCTGCAATGATTTTGCACTTATACATAGCAGAATTTTGTGGAAGGTTGGTAAAGGAACAAGGGTTAGAATTGGAGCAGACCCCTGACCCGACATCCAACGCAACCACCTCCTTCCACACCCACTAATTCAATTTGTTCAACCCAAAGGTTTCTTCCACCTAAATCAGATTGATGACCCAATAACCACAAATATTTGGCACCAGGGGTGGATGGGAAGTAGGGAACTGGAAATCCCAACATCTTGGACACAAAATTGGAACAAGTTTACTCTATCCCTCCGCTCATCTCGTATCAGGCTCACAAATTCATAGGATGAGTTAGTTTGGGAACATGCAGCCCATGGTAGCTATACCCAAAAAACAAGACACCAACAACTTTGTGCCACAACACTACAAACTGACCCAAAATGGTGGCAACCTGGGATCTAGAAGCTAAAATTCCCACTAAAGGAAAAAGTATTCATGTGGTGTGCCCTTGCAAATAGAGTCCCAACATGGGACAAAATGAAGAAAATAGCCATAGAAGGGCCATGATGGTGCTCCATGTGCAAAAATGAAGAAGAAAATGCCAATCATCTTTTCCTCAACTGCTCTTTCGCCATTCAAGTTTGGTCACATTCACAAACACTGTTGGCCCAAATATTTTCCTGGACCATCCCCTCCCTTGAGGATGCCTAGAAAACTTGGTCCACTTATCCACAAGCAGTACACCTTAGAGCTCTTCCCTTGATCCACACATGGGGAATCTGGCTAGCTCAAAATCCTGCAATTTTTTAGGAAAAGGATTCCTCACCTGAAGCCATTGTGAAACAAGGCTTAGACATCCTCTCCTATTTTCCTCAAACCAAATATGCACCAGCAGTAAGGATAGTCACAGAAGAAAAGATTGACAAATCAATACCATGGTATTTTTTTATCAGGCTTCACAAGATCATTTTTTTTTTTTGAGGGGGGGGTGCTCTACTTTTTCTCACACAAAATCACCACTTTCAAATTCAAATGGGCCTAGGGGCTGGAACCAACAATTATGTATAAACCATGACTCTGAAACTCCTCTATTTTTCTTTGGAAAAAGATTGTAGAAGAATTCAAATTTTTGGGACTCACTTATAATCATCAATTGGGTGAATAAAGTTCAACGTTGCAAAAATATTGCTCTCAATTCACTCTATGAAGAAGTTCTCAGGCTTCTGACAAATTTTGATCAAATCTCCTGCCGTCATGTTTACAGGGAAAGGAACACCGAATTGGATCGTTTATCCAAAGACAGATTAAGCTTGGAACATGGAACATGGAAATTTGTGGAAAAAAAGGATGCATAAGTATTTGAATTCTACCATCGACCTTTCATACATACAACTCCTTCTACAAACATATGAACAATCAGCCTCTTTACATGGGTCTAAATTTGGGTTTTATCTCTCTTTTTTTTCTCTGCAGGAAGAATGGTTAATAGGCAGTAATTTTTTTTTTGGAAAAGCTCATAGAAGGTAATAGAATAGTCCTACGGTTTTTATGTACAAATTCTCGGGGTTTAAAATACAATTACTGGATAGATACTACCACACCATGTGAGAGGAAAATGGGGATTTTATCTCCGTGTTTTCTCGATGATTATTGATGTTTTATATTTTGGGAACAAAACAACAGTATGCATGGCATACAATGTTTGTATGGACAGTTTTTTTGGATAAATAAAATATAAGCTTTTTTTCTCAGGAAAAAAAATGTTAAAGATGAGTTGAACAAATTCTCTCTCTCTATATATATGGGATTTGTTGGATCTAATCATGGTTCCTTAAGAGTTGTTGCTTAGGGGAAAAGTAGTTATGTTTTTAGTAGAAGAGGTACTCTCTACATATGCTTAGAGAGTATACTGGTTAGTAATAGAAGAACTATAACAAGATGTTATGAAGGAGTTTGGATAAGCACTGTCATGTTGTTTAAAGAAACAAGTTTTTTTTATATATATTATAATTATTTGAAAACGAGTTATTATGAAAGTTAGAATATATATAAAAGTTCTATAAAAGGGTTTCTCAAATCAAGGAGATATTAGAGGCCATTGAAGAAAATGTTTAAGGAGGAGAGATTGTGATGACTACCTTGAATGGTCTCCCAAGGTCACAGGACTCATTCATTCAAGGGATATGCGCTGGAAAGAAGCTAATAAAATTCAACAGATTGTGAGAGGAATGCACTCAAGAAGAAGCTCGATTAGTATCAAGAGAAGAGAATATGGGAGAAAGTGATGACCAAGCTCTAACATCTCATGTAAAGAAGAATGAAGGATAGAGGGAGGATCACTCTCACAGAAGACCCAAAAAATTCCAAAAGAATCATAGATGAATAAGGGACTATACAAATATTAGATGCTAGACATGTGATGAGAAAGGACACTTTTCAATAGATTGTCCCATAAATAAAGGATACTCCAAGGAGAACAAAAAGAGAGGCATCATGCACATACTACAGAAGATGATGAACCCATAACAAAGAGAACAAGAGAATATTCTTCAAGTGATGAAGAATATGTTTTGACCTCATCTCTTACAGGTATTGTTACCCATGGAAGCAATGATTGTCTTGTGGACAATGGAGTTTCCAAGAATATGACAAGATACAAATAATCCTTCATTAACCTATCACAACATGAGTCACCTCACAAAGTGAAACTTGGAGATGACTATCAACTTCCCATAAAAGGGACTGGAGAATCCTCTTACAAGTTGGATTTAGGAAAGTCCATGAAGATGAAGGATGTTCTCTACATACCAGGTTTGAAGAAAAATATCCTCTCCATTTCATCTTTAGATGCTAAAAGATTTCATGTTGCATTTTTTGATGGTCAAGTACTCATGTGTCCAAGAGGGAAAACAATAGATGATGCAAAAATAATTGGATAGAAAGAGGGAGGTTTATACAAGTTGAAAGGAAAACCATAACAAGCCTTGGTTCATGAGTCTATAGAACGAAGTGAGATATGGCACCAAAGGATTGCACATGTACACTATATGGCACTACCATTGCAAGTAAATTAGTATGAGGCCTTCCCAAAATCCAAGCAAAACATGAAGGTACTTGCAAAGGATGCATGCATGGAAATAATGTAAAGAAACCATTTCCAAGCAGTGAAATCAAGGCAAAAGAAATATTGGAAATAATTCACTCAGATGTATGTGGCCCTATGTCATCCAATTCCTTAAATGAGTATGCATACTATGTTTCTTTCATAGATGATTAATCTCATAAAGCTTGGATTTACTTCTTGAAAGGAAAATATGAAGTTTTCAGCAAGTTCAAAGAATTAAATATTTGGTAGAGAATCAAGCCAAAAACAAGATCAAGACCTTACGATCAGAGAATGGCGGTGAATACACTTCGGATGAGTTCAAAAACCTATGTAGAGAATCTAGTATTAAGAGGGATATGAGCGCTCCCTACAATCCTCAACAAAATGGCATTGTAGAAATGATGAACATAATAATAATGGAAGCAACAAAGGCAATGCTTCATGACCAAGACCTTCCAATGCACCTATAGGCACAAACAATAAGAAAAACCATGTTTGTAAAAAAAAAGAACACCTAATTGTGTTCTGAATAGAAGAATCCAGAAGTAGATTTCTCAGGAAATAAACTAGAGGTCAGCCATCTTTGAATATTTGGCTACCCTGTGTACCTACATGTCCCCAAAGAAAAAAAGATAAAGATATATCCTTAAGGAAACAAGGGAATATTTGTGGGATACAGTGACACATCAAAAGCATACCAGATATATTTCCCAAGATTCAAGAAGATCGAGACCATTCGAGACATTACTTTTGATGAAGACTCAGCTTACAACAAGTTAATGCAATTACACATTGAAGATGCCAAAGAACCCAAAGTTCCCAGAACCAAAGATACAGTTATGAAAGAAATGACTCAAGAACCATGAAGATCATGACATGATAGAACCTCAGGAACTTGTAGATACACCTTGTGAGAAGAATCCATACAAGAGAATACCAACATAGGAACGCGAAGCTATTTAATATGCAAAGAGGTATGGAGCTCTAGATGGGACACTTGGAGAAAGTAAAATACCGATACCACACTCCAGCTACGTAGCCCTATTGCGCGACATCATTAATAATGAACCTTCCAATTATGGGGAAGCTGCTGAAAAGGAGTGGAAGGAATCCATGATCGAAGAGTATCAGTCGATTATGAAGAACGATGTCTGGGAGATAGTTTTGATACCATAAGGGAAGTCCTTAAGGTCTTCCAAATGGATCTACAAGATCAACCATGCTGCAGAAGGTAGCATCAAAAAATACAAGGAAAGGTTTGTGGCACGAGGTTTCTCCTAGAAAGAAGGTATAGATTATGAGGAGACATTTTCACCTATAGTGAGATACACTTCCATCAAATCTATACTTTCTCTAGATGCAGTAATGAAATGGAAGATACACCAGATGGACGCCAAGACAAATTTCTTGAATGGTGTAGTTGAAGAGGAAGTGCATGTGGAGAAACCAATGGGATTTGAGACACATGGCAAACATACTCATGTGTGCAAGCTAAATAAGTCCTTATATGGTTTGAAGAAGATACCCAAGACATGGTATGGCAGGGTGGATAGATTTCTGATGAGCTTAAGCTTTACCAAAAGTAAAGAAAATTCCATCCTCTACTTCAATGTTGAGGGTGGAAGACCAATGATACTCCTACTATATTTATATGACTTGTTCCTAAAAAGAGAGGATGAGCTCATTGTAGATAAAAAGAGAAGGCTTGCCGCAAAGTTCGAGATGAAGGGCCTCGAGATGATGCACTACTTCTTAGGTCTGAAGGTGTGGAAAAATTTAGATGGGTTACTCCTTGGACAAGAAAAGTATGAAGTAGAGATTCTTAAGAGGTTCAAAATGATAGACTGCAAGGCTATTGCCACACCCATGGAATCAAACTTGAAGCTACCGAGTGATGCTTCTTCTAACATAGTTAATTCCATGATGTATAGACAAATGATTGGTTCATTGATATACTTACCAAACATGAGGCCAAACATATGCTTTGTTGTGAACACATTGAGCCATTTTTTGATAGATCTGAGAGGTGTTCACCTCGTTGCTGCAAAGAATGTATTGAGGTACCTAAAGGGTACAATTGAGTATGCTCAAGTATGCGACAGATCAGAAGATTAACCTACATGGTTATGTTGATTCAGATTGGGAAGGAAGTTCCACATACAAGAATAGCAATTTAGGATGCTACTTCAGTTTGGGATCCTGGGTGATCTCTTGGTTTAGTAAGAAGCAATCGAGTGTATCATTGAGTACAACCGAAGTAGAGTACATTGCATATTTTTCGGCTAGTTGTGAGGTAGTATGGATTCGAAAGCTACTGCTATATTTGTTTGATCTCGAGTTAGAGGTGAATTGTATCTTCTGTGACAACAAGATTTGTGTGAAGTTTTTTCAAGAACCCAGTGCTCCATGACTAGTCAAAGCACATAGAAATCAAGTATCACTATATCCGGGATATGGTTCAGAGAGGAGAAGTGAAGCTATAGTATGTGGTGACACACATGCATACAACCAATTTTTTTACCAAGCCTCTGGTGAGAGTGAAGTTTGAGTACTTCAAGAACAAGCTTGGAGTTGTGCATATTGGTGCCCATCACAAGAAGGAATGATGAAATCCTATATGGTGTTAGGCCTTCATTCAATATGGAACAAGACTGAACATGTAGAGACACATTTAGTATGAAACAAGACTGGCAGTGTGAAGTCCTATATTGTTTCTAGGCCCGCATTCAGAATGAAAAAGGAGTGACCCTATGAAGGCATCCAATATGAAAAAAGAATGGCACTACAGAGACTCACATTCAATTTAAAAATGGACTGACCTTGAGAAGGCATCTAGTATGAAAAAGGACTAGCACTGTAGAGAGATGAATTCAATATGAAAAAGGACTAACCCTGTGAAGGAATCCAGTATGAAAAAGGACTGGCACTACAAATACCTGCATTCAGTATGTAATAGGATTGGCACTGCAGAGATATGCATCTAGTATGAAATACGACTGGCACTGCGGATATATGCATTCAGTATGTAACAAAACTGAAACTGCAGAGATATGCATTCAATATGAAACATGACTAACACTGTATAGATAAGCATCCAGTATGAAATAGGACTGGTACTGCAGAGATATGCATTCAATATGAAATAGGATTGAAACTACAGGGATATGCATCTAGTATGAAACAAGATTGGGACTAAAAGGTACATCTAGTATGAAAAAGGACTAGCAATGTACGAGGTACATCAAGCATGAAAAAGGGATGACATTGTACGAATATGTTGATGAATCCCTAGATGGGATTTAGGCCTACATCCAACATGAAAAAGGGCTGGCTCTGTAGAACTTCTAGGATGAATAGATTCGAGAGATGTCACTAGTCAATGGGAGACAAGATGAGAATTGATGTAGCAGTGATGATGATGATCCAATGATGATGATCCACTGACAATGATCCAACAATGATTATCCAAAAATGATCATCCAATGATGATGACGATGTTCAGAGAATATGTCCACTTGTGATGACGATTGGGTTGGAAGAATACCTTCCTAGTTAAGAGGGAGTGTTGTTGAAAATGTAACTTTAGAAGAAATTATTTTGTATATTATTATTGTACCTCCGTCGGAGATGTTTTTCCTCAGTTCAAGGATGTTATTATTGTATTTGTACATGCTATAATATCGAGTTAAAACCTACATTGTAAGTAAGGAAATAGTCCCCAAAAGAAATATTGTTAAATGATTTTGAGTTTCATAAGAGGGAAGTCGGCCCTGTTAAGTTAGGAAGTCATCCTAGTTAGGGTTTTTGGTGAGTCACATGTAAAGTATAAATAGGGAGGTACCCTCCCTCATTTGGACACACAACAAACAAGCAAGTTCTCTCAAGAGAGAGAAATACAAGTGTGTTGGTGAAGAAGAGGAAGAAGTTGTTGAAGACATCTTATCTTTGGGTATTCTATCTTGGATTGACATTGTACTAAGTGGCGAAACTATTATAAATAAGTTGTGGTGTTTTCTCCTTTATGGTTTCCTCGAGGAAAGTCTTTGTGTACTTGTGTATTGTTGCGCCTTCCTATATTTTAGTTTAAATATCTAACATAATTGAATTAAAGTGAAAACTCTAACAGGTGCTCCATAAGAGAATAATTGGTGGATACTAGGATGTAGGTTCCAACTCATTATGTTAGCCAATTTTTGTTGTAGATATTTAATAATGATCATTACATACTAGGAGAGGCATGTTCTATGAATGATAACGTAGACATTCATATCAGTTGCATGTTGTGTTTAAGAATATTGTGACAACAGTTACACCTAAATTTTGGTGTTTACAAACTTAACATAAGCTTGTTTAATTGGGATTCATGAATAGTTGATATTAATTAAGGATAGACCCAATGAAAGTCCATATCATTAAGTCGTAAGAAATGCCTAAGAATGCCATGGAAGTGTTGAACTTTGTTTCATCTTTTTGGTATATTCGATAGTTCATGCACATTATTTGTTAAGTACTATTGCACATCTTTTCCCTCCAATCAAAGTAGATGACAAATTTATTTAGTCCAAACATCAAGAGAAATATTTTGTTGGTATAAAGGAAATATTTTGAAATCACTAGTGTTAGGACTTCTTAATATGTAAAAGCCTTTTGAAAATGAGGTTGATGCATGTAGTTATATTTCCATGGGGATTTTCCTCATTGCATGAAGGAAGATTGAGTGCTTATCATTAAAAAACCTTCAACAAATCTACTAAGAAATATCCCACCCATGATATTATGCTAATAGGATTGCATCATGTGAGATAGAAATGGAGGGTTTATATGTTAGAGAAGGATACATTTATCTATATATACCACAATTTTTTATAGTGCTTAAAAACTCAAAATAATCTACAACAAGAAATCCATACCAAGTGGATGTCTTATCTACAAGAAGAAAAAATACCAAGTGGATGACTTGTCTTCAACAATTCAATTTCGTCATCAAATACAAGGTATCAAAAATAATATAGTGTATTTCCAACTAAGACCTCCCAAATCAACAATTGTTTTCATTATTCTCTTGAAACTCTAAAATTTTCATTGGGAAAATTGGTTGATCGAGAATAAAGGGGATAAGCAATAGAAACACAATTGATTATGTATGAAGTCTACATGTTTCTCTATATTGGCATGTGTGAAGGCATGTTCATGGCTTGAATAAGGGTTGTCTCCTATCTCATGGATTTGATTAGCTATTTTCGACACCCTACTCTTGGTTTCGATGCTTCTCCATTGGATGGTGTTCTCCTTGGTTCATGGAACTATATTCCATTGCATGGATTGATAAACCCTAGAAGCAATTATTATGGCCTAAATGCCTATTTTATTTCTGCAAAGCTTTCCTTAAGCCCTAAGACTCATCATTCTTTCTCCAAATCTTGGTATAGTGGCCATATTCCATTTATAGACTATATATTCTATTTATAGGAATTGCATGGTGGTTTGGATAGAAAAACCATTTGAAAACCTATAACTCTGTTTCACCCACTAAAAGAAGTCTACTTTAAACACAAGTTATAGGATTGTATTCTTCTCACTTGTGAAATGTTATCATATGTATTAAATGATGTTTATCCACACTCCATTAAGCTACCAAGTTTTAATTATATTTATATGCCTTTGCAAAAACATTGGGATCAATCTATGCTGATTTCCATACTCTATTTTGTAGGCCTTAGAAGTTTTGCTATCATTTTGGTCCTCATAAGCCTCCATACCAGTGTCACTTTCGCAAGGTTAGACAATGGCTTAAGTGATATATTGCATTGGCTGTGTTGTAGCATATTGGAATGAAATTGTGCATAGTCCAAACCAATAGATCCATTTTCCTTGTAAATTATTTTTTGGATGTTATTTAGTAACTCTAGCATTGATACATATAGCCTACTTTTTTATCCATGTAAGTTGGAGATTTTACATCATATTATATTTGGATCTGAAAGATCGTACTTGGATTCAATTTCTAGCAAAACATTAGTTTTATGAAATTTGTTAGCACTATATATTTTTATGGTGTGTAACTCTTTTATACATTTCTAACCTAATTAATCATTTTTAATCATTCCCCATTGGAAAATTATGTTCTATCTATTACATTGAGAAACATGCAGTCTTAACACTTCAAAATAGTTGTCTTATACTATTGTTTTGCTTGAAAAATATTGAATATCACTCCTCTATTGCCTATACTGATCTATTTTGCGACTACTAAAGGAGGATGAATTCATACTAGATCTCTACATAATCTAAAGGCCATCTTAAAAATTCTCTTATCTCAATACTATCATATATACTTTTATAACCGATTTTAAAAATTACATATATACTTGATATTTTGAATTGTTCAGGAGCCTACGATAAATGTTTTTTAACCCAATCCATGCATGCATAAAAACATAGTTAGTATAGTGACAGGTTTTACAAGTGATAGTTAGGATGTGTGTCTTAATTAATGACAAGATCCACTAAATAAAAAACATACATTAAACAAATCATAGTACTACAAGAGAAACTTGAGAAAGATGACAATCAAGCTTACATGCTAGAATAATGTTACATTATTCACATGGACATCAAATGATAAAAACTACCCTGTAGCCTTAAATCCTCCAAAGACTCATACTATATACTTATAAAGTTCGATGAGAGAAACTATAAGCCTGTGAGGCATGATATCTTTTATCATAGAAAAAAATAAGGCAACTCATATAAATTTACAAAGATAATGCACTTGGTTGTGTGTTTGAATACTATACAAACAATTATGATCCTAATGATTGCAAGGTAATCTACAAATAATAAAGTGTTTAATCCTTATTGAAGCTAATACAACAATATTTTTTTTTTCTAGATCACACCTACTACCAATAATAGATCTATCCATAAAGACTCCAAATAAATAACACTTCCTTATTGTCCTAATCCCTCTTAACACTCATACTGGTAATTTATAACAATATCAAACATAAAATCATCCTTTTATCATGAAATAACCTATAAAAAAGTATAATTCATGCCATATATAGATCTTAGTATGAAGAGAAAACTAAATTTCCTTTGCTTACATGAAGTATTATACAAGACTCGAGTTCCAAGCTTATGCTAAACAACAAAGTGTGTTATACTTATCTATTCCCAACATGCATGTTCAATTAGTCCAATTCAAGAACCATGTATAAAGTGCTTCAAAAAGAGATAAGATAATAAAATAATTTAAAACATAACCCTATCTAGTTTCAATAAGCCATAGATCTTGTCCTTAGAGCCAAATAGCACACAAGGTTAAGATGTCATTTCCCTGCTATACAGTTTCTTTGGAATCCATCCCCACCAATGCTCCTATGTAGGCAATTAGGAGAGTTTGAATTGTTGAATTTTAGTTGGTCACCTAGTTGTATTGGTAGACCTTGGATCACAAGCAGTGAACAATACCCCTCAATGATTTGACACTTTTTATGAGGCCGTCGTGGTGGTTTTTCTTGAGGAGAAAACTGAGGCCTTTCTTGTTGATCAAGACGATTCTCCTCATGGTATAATATGTCTTTTTTATGTGAAATTTTCTTGTTATCTAAGGATTTAGGTTTTCTTTATTCACTTGATATAAGATTTATGTTCTTTGGTTAGTAAGGGCTTCTTTTAAGGTATTTTAATAAGAAATGGGGAAATTGCTAATAGAAATAGTGGGGATTCTTGGATGCCTTGATTTTTCTATCCATGTGCCTCTTATCACATTCTTTACATTTTTTTTTATAAATCCAAATAAAAACGTTGTTTATCCGATGCTTACCCGGCATTCAAGTAACATGGGGGTGAACGTGGACACCATAGTTGTTTCTTCAGTGGCATAAATATTTTTATATGTCTCTTTTCGAATGTTCATATGACGTGATATCCACTCCACACATGTCTGTTCTTGGACGTAATATCAATGTCAAATTTAATGTAGGAATGCCCCTCTTTGGACATGTCTGTTCTTGGACGTAATATCAATGTCAAATTTAATGTAGGAATGCCCCTTTTTGGACGCTACTGTGACTTCAAATCTACATTGCAAACGTCTCTCTTTGGAGATTAGTCTGACGTGAGATATACTATGACAATGTCTCATTTAAATGTTAAACTTACGTGAATTTTACTATATGAACATCTCTCTGGGGAGGTCAAGCTAACACCAAATCTAAATTGTAAACGTCTATTTTCAACGTTAAACCGACGTGAAGTTCACTTGCTGAACGTCTTTATTCGGACATCGATACAACATCAATTCTACATAGAAAACATTTATTTTTCGTACATTTTTGTGACATACCAAAACATCATACCTTTACCATGCATAGTATGAAGATCTTTCTCATCTATATGCCTCATTCATTGATGCCACAACATGGTCTAGTGGACTAGACAAGAAGATATGCTATTAGACTCTAGACATATCACATTATCACTGTAGTCGATGTTTATTCTTCCCAATAGTTTGTGCAATATTTTTGTCCAAAATCCTCTCATCAATACCATCACTCCTCACACCATCTTGCACGTATGTTTCTCAAACATAGACCACACACCTGCATTCCCATCTTACTTACCGAGATTAGGTTTCAAGCCAAACTTGGGATATGCAACACTCCTAGGAGTGTTCCTATTCTTCTATATTTTAGTTTCAGTCAAATTTACCTCATTCCAATTTCCTGGTTAGTAAATTATCTCCCAGATAATATCACCATCGATCTTCTCATTCACACAAAATCGCTCTATGTGACGTGTCATATGATATGATGCACTAGAGTCTATCACCGAAGAGTCACAATTTAACTGTTTAGTGTGGAGGCCAAATACACATCTCCTTTCTCTTCTTGTGAAGACTTACCATTAGTCAACTGACCTTCATCATACCCATTTCCTTTCTTGAATTCCGTTGACTTATAGTTTCATTTACAATGTCTGAATTTGCCACATTTTCAACCTGTTTTTGTTGTTGGACCAGACAATATATTCTTAGATATACCCTTTGAATTTGACTTTCTACTAGAATTTTGTCATTTTCCTTTGTCTACTAGTGACCTCTTACTGTCAAGGTTTTGTGGGTCTTTCCTTCCATGTTCTTTCATCATCTCTTCTAACAATAAATATGAAACAACATCATTGATCTTCAATGTGGTACTACTGCTTCCAATAGCCATGACCATGTTATCCAAGGAATCTAGAAAAGAACACAACAAATTGATGCATTTATCCTCCTCGGTGATTTTAATATCCGAAGACAACAACTGCATAATAAAAGTGTTGAACACATTCAAGTTCTCTGTAGCCAAGTCACCTTCACCCATCCTCTGAAGATATAACTTCTTCTAAAGAAACAACTTGTTAACTAGGGATTTAAACTAGTACAAGTTCTCCAACTTTTCCCATAGATTCTTTGTAGTGTATTCTTCCGAGTCATTTAGAAATAAAAATTCCATTAAACAAAGTCAGATTGTATTCCTTTCCTTTATGTTGATATTCTTCCATCCTTCCTTTGACATACCACTTAGAGTCATTCCCAAGTTTACTGCAATACATTGTTTTCGATTGTTTTCGATCTACTAGAGATCCTCCATTTTAAGCTTCTGAAGCTCAAAATTTCCCCATTAAACTTTTTAATTTCTATCCTCAATGTGTTAGCCATTCTAACTATAAATAAATGTTTAAAAAATTTCCCACTATAATAGGTATTCCCCAGATCTAGGATCAATCCAAACCCTCAGCAACAAAGGCATGCATTACAACCAACTACTCATTAATGGAAATCCATAACTTCCTAACCACTTCTAGTTATTATGTTACAATCGAGGTGACTAGGTCAACTTTGGTCAAATGCTTGTTGAGATTTGGTTGTTCCATCGACTTGATCCTGTCAACTAGCCATGTGCTTTCAACCAAACAACTATTCTTGTTGGTTGGCCAACTAGACTTCCATTATCTATTTCCTCCAATTCCAGTCAACTTATACCACTCAACTATCAATTTTTTCAGTCTATTTACATGCACATAATATAACATTCCCACACCTAAATCTATGAGGATAATAATATTTTTTTTTCCCATTGAGTTTTAAAGTTTGTGGTTTCGTTTTTCCTTTACTTTCTTCAAGTCATGGGTTTTTCATCCCAAATGTTATGGAAGTTTACATTGTTCCCTAAAAGAGGTGGAATATATCTTACTATAGATGGATGCACTTCTTTATTCCCAGTCCACTGAGTCCATGTGATTTCTTCCTATGATATTGTTGGGAATTTTATGTCATCATCAGAGTCTAACATGCCTTCTTCAACTGTGTAATGTCCCCAATTTTTTCTTAATAACATCATGTTAAAACCCTAACCCTTGAGAACCCCATGATTCTTAGTGGAATAATAATATAATTAATGATGGGGTCATTTTGATAAAATAATTACCCATAGTAGGATTATAAATATTCTCTTATTAAATATTATGAATTTATTTAATTTTTACACCTAATACATGTGCTTGGTGGCTAAGGTGGCACATGGGGCCTTGTGGACCCAATGTGTTTTCATTGTAAATGGAAACCAGGGGAAAATAAATAAATATCCATAAATCCAAGAAAAATATAGAAAGTGGCATAAAAAACAGTCAACCAGAAAAGCATTGCAAAATGAAGGCAAGTGCGAAAAAGTTGTCAAGATGAAAAACATGCAACTTTAGGAAGGCGCAGTTTCTAAAAAGGAAAAAAGGTAATCCATTCTAAGAGAAGGAAGAGAACAATTTCTAAAGAGGATAAAATCAAGTCAGTCTATAAGCATGAAACTCTTGAGGGTACAGTTTCCAAAGGGAGAAAAAGGCATGCTAGAGGAAAAACAAGAAAGCAAGCAAGTTTCCTCATTCATTCATGAGGGTGAATTCGGAAAGTGAAGTGGGCTACCTATTGAACCAAATTATACCTTAAATTATAATTATTCTATAAAACAATTATAACACATCCCTATCACAACTTTTGATCATTTATGTTTTGAGTTTAAGAGTTTCTCGTAGTGGTTGTGTGTTGTGCCTCAACTGGAGCTTTGGGTGGTGTTCCCCTTAGCGAGTAGATCTTGTGTTTTGGTATTTCATCTTAGTGAATCCATTGAAGAATATTTGTTTCAGTTGTTTATGTCTCCTTCATCCCATTATCATATCCTTAATAAGAGATTGGAGGCCTCCTTTGAGTGGCATTCACTCTTCTTCCTTCCTTCTCTTCTCTATGTGATGTTTTAGCAGTTTTTTGAGCAATGTAATAGGTATTTCGACCCCAATATGATATGGTTCATGTACTTATGTCCAATATATTTTTTGATATAAGGTTTTTACCACTTTCAGGTCACTCACGGAGTTTGGGAGGTTCAGGGATTGATTCTCCTTGGTTTCCTAGCTTCAAAGCCATACTTTTGGGAGCTTTTCTATGGGAGGATACCTATGAGATTATTTTGATATGTATTTAGAACCTAATTTCCCTATTATTATATGATTTATTTTCCCTTCAAATTATACAACATTCTAAACTGTTTTGACTAAGTTTCATAATAATATTTTACACCTTGCCTAGTTTTCTATGCAAAAATGACTAGTTTTCCAGTTCAAAGCAATTAGTGTATCTAAACATGTCCATTTCCTTTATTTAATGTTATTAACATTAATTAACATCATAATGAAGATATCCAATGTATGAAACAGAAGTGTAGTGTCTCTTTGTATGTATTTGGAAATCACTGAAGTTTGACTAGTTGCATAGTCCTAATGTCTAGTTTTCATAGTGCAACCCTTAGCTTTTCTTGTGATTGTACAGACCTAAACATGCATATACTGATTTTATATTCATACATAGAGACTATTGCAGCTGCAACTATTTCCCAAATTTTTTAAAATTTTGGACCCTCCTTTTAATTTTATTTTGCCTAGATTTGTTTGGGATTGCTGAACTTTGTTGTTCCTCTGCTACAAGTTTGGATCTTTTGAGGATGGATTGAGGTTAAGTGTTTAGCATTTTCGGAAGTTGAATGACTATATGTTGTCTACTGATGCTTTTGTTTTGAACTTGAAGTTTTGGTTTGTAGATAATTTCCTTTTCACCGTCGGAAGTTTATTGAAGAATGAATCGGGGCCGTAGTCCTCTACGCAGCCATCGTTGCAGAAGCTAAATTATGAATGTCTTGATGGACAATCATTTTTTTCACCGATGTTTTTATCTCCTTTGTTTATTTCTTCATAACTTTTGACTATCGACGTTTTCTGTTTTATCACTATCGGAGCTTTAGTCCTGTGCGTTGCCGCTGTTTCGGATGGCAGATTGCAAGCACCTTGAAGAAAGCCCATATATTTTCCGATTCTGTGGGTTTTTTTGTTTTAAATAATTTGCTTTCTTTCGCTATCGGGATTGGGTTTGAAATTTGATCAGAAGCCTAGTCCTTTGCTTCACTGATTCATGGTCCTCCGAGTTTTCTGTTCACTGATGGTTTGTTTTGATTTTTCGCCGATGTTTTCTATTGCTGCGGAACCCTTAGTCCATGTGATTTCCGCCGTTACGGCTCCTCATTGAACTAGTCATCCGATGCTGTAGTGGTTCCGAGGTCCGATGCTGCAGTTTTTTAGAGTTTATTTCGTCGACGTTTTAATTTGCCGCAGAACCCTTAGGCTATATGGCTCCCGCCGTTTCGGATCCTTGTTGAACTAATCATCCAATGATTAGTTTTTCCGCTCATCGATGGAAGTTTTTTCCTGCGGACATTTTTTCACTTGAGGTCTATATATTGGGGTTGGTTATTATTTTATTGTTATCCTTGTAAAGAATTTGTGCTTGCTCTATCCCTGTCGTGTCGAATTGTGCATCCGTGCTTAGCTGTCGAGATTTTGCTCATTTGGGGTGGTGCCGTGGAAGTGTTGGACCATCCTGTCGACTGCAGTTTGCTTGCCAGGTAGGCCAACCATGGTTTCTCATTTCTCTTGAGTTTACTGGTTGTTTTGGGAACTAGGGTTTTCCCCTATTTGGGTTTTTCCCGCTGTTTGGTAGTTGGCCGTCTAAGTATGATTACGACATGAAGTATTGGTAAATTTCATAGCATTTACGGTGGGGGGTTTGTTTTCTTGAGCCCATTTTCAAGCCATTATGAAAAATCGATCTCGGTCCGAAAGTTTAGGTAGTTGGTGTAGACAAGTGTTACGTTATCTGCACCATTTTTTGTGGGTTTGCTTATGGCCATCCAGGGAGGGAGTTTTTGGTTCTCTTGTCATCGTGGGTTTACCTTATTTTTCTAGGACGCTGGAGGGTTTGATTTTCGGTCAGACTAGAATTTCTAGATAAGGTCTCACTTTCGAAGACTAGCCTCATTGATAGGGGTTTTTCGTTTTGGCAAGGAGTTAAGATGCATTTCGGTTTATACGATGTATGTTTCTATCAGGGTCATGTTTAGTTGCAGACGGACTTAGAAATTTTCAGACCTAGCTTGCAAAAGTTCTTCTTGTTGGTTATTTTCTATTATGCATTAATTTTTTGATAGTTTATCTGTTGAAAATGCATCTGGAAGAGGTAAATATTTTTATACAGTTTTTCTTCGTACTTAGAACACTAATTGAAAGCTCCAATAGCCTAAGAGCATGTTTGGTCTATGACAGGGCAACTTCTTCAAAGGAGATATGTCTAAAAGACAAAAGAAGAAGGCTCCTATTGCTGAGGGAGAACCAGATGTGGAAATTATTACTAAGGTGGAATACATCTACGAAGATACCAGAGCCACCACTGGAGTAGAGCCAGACTACAAATGGGGTGAGATATACCGGATGATTTCAAATTAGGATGTGCCTGATGCAGGATTCGAGGAACTAACCATATATGCCAACATCGAGAAATCTACTCTGATGAAGGTAGCCACTAGACCTGAGCTGTTTCCATGCTTTGAGGTGATCAACTAGATCCTACCTAGGGTAGATGTGACCACGGTGATCTTAGAAAATACTGCCAAACAGGGCTATGCTGCATACAGTCCTAGTTATGTCTCACTGGCATATCACCTACCTCCTGCTCAAGTATACTTAACTAAAAGTTGGCTGAAGGAGATAAATTTGGACCTGGTTGAAACAGTGAAGAGAATGATGATACCTGGGAAGAACTTTTGAGCCAGGCCATTAGGAGAGTATGATACAGGCACTCTCCAGACTCCTTACAGGTTTATAGAACTGATGCTGAATAGAATGTTCGGGAGAGCTCATGGTAAAAGTTTCAAGTTGGGATGGATACCCATTATTTTTTATGTTGCCACTCAGGGGACCATATTCAACTAGGCAAACATAGTGTCCAACAGCCTCTTAGCCTGCATATCTTCAGCTTTGGGAGGGGTGTCCCAGAAGAAGTATGAATTCTATATGAGCTCCATATTAGTGGACTGTATATTGTGTACCCAGTCATTTCCATCCTTAAGGCGCAAATGGGACAGGGACCAAACCCCTGTGTACACTGCATACAAACTATTTTGGGCACACAAATATTATAGCCACTATAAGGAGATATGTGAACATTTCATTATGCCTTTGTACACTTTAATATTCCTGACAGAGTGCAACTGTATGTTTGAGGAGGCATTCAAAGTCATTGAGGAACATGGGAGCTATTATTTGACTAAGGAGGGGATATACATTAGAATGTATGGTTGGTTTAGGGAACCTTCTTTACTCGCTAAGTATGCCACTGATTATGTGGTGTATAAAGAAGCAGTTAGGCAAGCTTATCTAGATGGTGTATGAAGCTTCCTGTTTGAACATAAGAAGGCAGCCTATCTTGCCATACCTTTCCGGCTGAGAAGTTACAAATTTTCAAAGGTTAAACTAACTGCTGAATTTGTACAAGAGTTGGAGCATTTTCATTTTGGGGAGATGAACTTCCACGGGAATGGTTCCTGAAATAAGGTTGCAGAGCATTGTAAAGAAGCAAATGTTCATTTTGAATATACAAACTTCTGGGACAAGGATGAAGAAATCTTCAGGAATGCAAGGAATATGACTGCATTCAAGAAAAAGGTTTAAACAGAAAATCACCATTGTGAGCAGTAAAGGAAAAACCACACAAAAGAAAGCTAAAGAAGAGGAATCCAAGAAGAGGGAATAGGATGCTAGGAGGCTAGCACAAGAGGCTGAGAGTTGGTTAAAGAATGAAGAAGAAGAAAAAAAGAAATCTGCAGAGGAAGCAACAAAGAAGGAAGAGGAAGAAAGAAAGAAGAAGGAAGATGAAGAGATAAAGAAAAAACAAAAGGAAAGTGAAGGTCTAAGATTAGCAGGAGCTAAGAAAGACCAGCAAACTACTGAACAAATAGACACAAAAGAAGCACAGGAGCATACCGATCAAGGGCATGGACAAGAAAATCCCGACCCTAAGGATTCTGTTGCAACTTCTGGAAGCACCCAAGAACATGTTGTTTTTTTTCTGGATTGAGTCTGATACCTTTTATGCAAAAGGAAGGAGAAGAGGTCCCTGATTTCAACACCATATTCTATGACAAGGAGATGAAGAGGATTGTCAAGAGAACTGAGAAAAAAGTTGAAACAGGAGGAAAATCAGGTATGATGATTACTGATAAAAATTTGGTGCATGGGACAGATGCAGATCCACGACTGACAGCCAGAGCTGGGGTGGCAGTAACCCAGGCCACCGAAGACAATGTGGATCGACTTATGACAGACCTTGAGCAATCAAGAAAAAATGCAGCATAATTAAAGGACACTCTAAAAAAGGAGAGGGATGAAGGTAACACGTTAAATAGAAAATTTGAAGATATGCATAATGAAGTAAGAGCTTCGAAGATAGAATTCCAAACTCTGCAGGCAAGCAAGATGGCCTTGGAAGTCTCAGTAGAGAAAAATGAAATGAATGCTCAGAATAGTCTAGCAGAACTATAGAAGTTACAGCTAGAGTATCAAGGGTTGAAGATATAGAGAAATGACCTCAAAGTATCATATGAAACTTTGAGTGCAGAAAAGGACCAACTGCAGAGAAAATTTGTTGAGTTGGAGGCACAAAGGGCCGCCATAGAAGAAAGGGAAAAACAATACCAAGTGCAGGCAACAAGTTTTGAGGGATAGATTTCTTCATTAACAACATCATTGAAGGATGCCAGTGAATAGAAGACTGATATCCAGCCTGTGAAGGAGCATGTCCTAGCTCAACGAAGAAGAATGCACCAACTGCAAATGTCTATTGAAGAAGTAAGGTGTAAGATCTTACAGATAGATAGCAGGTTGGAAGAAATCCTAGACACTACTTCATATTTTGTAGATAGATCTCAGGATATTTTAGAAGTCCTGACAGGAAGAATAGTCTGGTTAGAAACAAACAAATAAACCCTTGCAGAACTACCTGCTAAAGATCGACATAGCTTAAAGCAGGATTACGACTTATTAGAATTTGTAATAAATACTACGGAGGAATTCAAGAAGACTGTGAAGAAAATGACAGGATTCTATTCTGAATACTGCAGAAGGGTGCTGGTCACCTACTACATATTCCAAGTTGTTGCAGAACAAAGACTGGATGCATTACCAGAGCATGAGCTGTTCATAGAACAGTTACAGAGCAGGTACCAGGAAGGTGAGCAAAAAATTCAACAGTCAGCAGTCAGCATCCATTTACATCTCAACAAGTCAAGGATCTAGATGGGCAGATCCTGAAGAATGCAGTAGCTTATTCAGCAGTCAGCATCCATTTACTTGAAGACCAGCTACGTTTGAGTCTAGCAAGAATAGAGGTGGTTAAGAATCAGGTTGCAAAATATGAAATAAACATATGTTTTATTGAACCTTCAGATTTCGAAAGCATAGTAGCAGAGGCCCAAGAGTGGAAAAAGTTCATCAATGATCAAGCGGGGCCCTCTTCATAAAGTGCTCTATTAAATTTTTGTTTTAAATGTAATATATTGTATAATGTATGAGCACTCACTACAGGATAAATTTTGGGAATTTAAACGTTGGGGAAGCCCAAGAGTCATTTGGGGGCAACCCAAAAGTTTTTCTTTTTTGTATAAGTATAGGAGAGTTAGATGTAGAAGGGGAATTTTTCTCAGATAGATTTGTGAGAGTATAATGTAAGAAGAACTATTTCCTTTTGCATAAAGAAATTACAAGTTTTCTGTTGGAGAAAGCTTTGTGGAATGTTTCAAATGTTGTGCTATGGATTTGTTGAATGTGAACTATTTTGTTTTTAGCTGTTATCCATTAACTGTGAGATTGTTCTAACTCTTTGAACCTGTGTTCTTGTTATGAATGCGCTCTAGTTTAGTCTATGAGATTTCCACTATGAGTAATGAATGATGTTCATAAACAATTAGCTATCTGGTTGTTCATATATCTATAAATGTTCATGTGTNTCTGTGATTTTTCTTAATGCATGCACAAAATACATTACTCATTGATGAATAATAATCTTGCTCCCTAGGGATAGGTTAGATAGTTAGTTTTAGTTTTTTTCTTACTGTGTGTGGTTTAGATGCGAGAGAGTTAAGACGAGAGGTAAGAACCTGCGCATCACATTGTGACCACTCCTCGTATTCTCTATCGATTTACATTTTTAGATAGGCACTTGCATCTCATACTTAAATACAAAAAACTAAAAACATACACGGTGGACCGAGCTGTAACTAGTAAAACCCTTTATTTTTGTTACTTGACCTACAGTAGCCAGACCATAAACCGAACAGATTCCCCATACCAAACAGTAACGGGCTAGTTGGGAACGTTTACTGGGGAGAATCCCTAACTATTGTTACCTGGGATTTTCCAGGCCTCAGCAGAGACTTATAACCTTACAAATACTTCCTAATCATTTGGTTTCTTAGAATTGACTGTTAAGATATCGGTTTGCACCTGTTGGGACTCCCAGAATCCTGGTAGTAGACTTCAACCTGGATGATGCTTGAAACTTAAAAGGGCCCAAAATACAGGTGCTTATGGATATGAACATTTATTCTCCTAACTTGTGTTTTGAGTTCTCCTGCAAACCCCAATTCAATTCCTATGTTTACTTGAAAAAACATTCCACCTGTCAACTATTTTTCTGCATCTTTATTATATAGATTTAGTGGACCTGATTTTGGCCTTAAGTTCATTACACTAGTATCGGATAAATTTCCTCCATTCCTGTGGAAATCACTCTCTGAATTTGAACAAAATTGCATCCATGTCCTATTATGATGATGACTATGATGATTAGTATGAAGAGTAATGCAGACGCCATGAAGAAGAAGAAATCATCTAGGTTGATGGAGGCATACAAAAAGATGAATATGGAGACCTATATGTCCAAGCATATAGATAATAAATCAAGGATGAACCTTCAATGGTAAACAAAGAATTTACAAAGGTGATAGAAGCATGTGAAAACATGCATCACTGCTACCAGGAGTATCTAGCTTTAGGTAAGGAGATTTGTGCGAACATTTCTTTCAAAGAATATATTTATTTCAAGTATGGATTCTGGCCCTAGAATTTTGATGAGCATTCTTTCAAGAGAGAAAAATTATCCATAAAGGAACCAAGTTGTTCCACCTCTCTAAGTAAAGAAGAAGAAAAAGGAACCAAAGGTGAAGATTCATCAAAACCATCTGCCCGTTCAAGCATTATGAGATTATTTGTTTTTTTCTTCAAAGAAATCTTCTAAGAGTTGTGACATGACTACCATTAAAGATAGAGAAGTCTTAATTTTCTCGGAGGAGAATATAAATGAAGTAGAGGCAGAGATTCATGAGGTGGAGTGCAAGTCATTGCAAGGTGACTGGATGGGAGAAGAAAGTGAAGGTGAATGCATTTCTAGCTTCTTTGTGGGTGGTTTCCATATCACTGCTAAGGATGTTGGTTCATGTGAGGGTGGTGAGACATATTTTAGATCAAAACCAAAAAAATATTATAAATCATATTTATAGTCACCTCTTGAGCCTCATAATGAAGAGGATATCCAAAGGTTTCAACCTTTGGAAGAAGACCATCTTGTGAAGGATCCTCTTTGTTAGCCACACCATTTGGGTGGATCACTAAAGGAGAGTGAAGATAAGATCATAGAATCGAAGGATCTTCTTGTTGATGCCAATGCTTTGGTATCAAGATGTTTATGGAGAGATTCAAGAGGAGATTTGGAAGGAGAAGATTTTTTGGGGGATTTGGAAACTCTTAAGGAATGGACAAGATCAAGGAAAGCTACATGAACCTGCTATCAGATAGAAATCATATTTTTGAATTGACGAATATTTACCATCATGCACTCATAAAGGATGAAGATGTAGCAAAAGGGTTTGGTAGCGAATTGGAGGTTGCATATGATTCTTTGGAAAACACTCAAATATCCCTTCAAGAGTCAAAATTGTATACCTATAAACTTAAAAAGGATTTGAATGTGCCACACCTTTCATTTTGCATGGAATGAAATGTTTTGGATATAATGGAGGAATATCATGTGGATGATGAACATGAGAAAAGTTCAGATATGCAAGTGTTGGTGAAGGAAGACACCATATAATATATTGATCATACACTTGTCTCACTGTAGAAGTACATTCAAGAGGATATACCATTCATATTTGCAAGCAAACACACTTATTTGTCAAAGGATTGGATAAGTGAGTACATAGTGGAAATTGAGACCCAAGGTTGCACATGTCTAGCTTGCAAATGTAAAGAATATTTCTTGAGGCATGCTTTGGAAGAAGGACCGCATGAGCTTCCTATGTGGAAAGGAGATTTCACTTCAGAGTATGTGGCTGATTATATCCCATGTAGATCAGAAAACAAAAGTTCCGATTCATCCATTAAATAGGTGGATAAATTCATCATTGAAATGCATACTTTGGGAGGTAAAAAATTTATTTGGTTATGCAATGAAGTTTTTGTTGTACCTGGCATTGCCTTGACATGGGTGCAACAACAAAGAAATATTATGAAGCCTCCATACATATCCTATTCTCATGCCTCCATGGATTGGGCGTACCACTACATGGCATATTTTGAATCACCCAATAATAAATGTCCAACTTTCATTCATGGCAGGTCGAAGTCATCTGTACATGCAAGAAGAAAACTGGCACAAGGTGAGATCCAAGCACTTATTGAGATTGAGAGGAAGGATAAAGAGTTATTAGCTATGGGAAATATAGATTAGTATATTACCATTCAATCAACAAGAAAAATTTATTATCCATTCATGGATTGGGTTGTTAAATATATCACTGAAATGGAGGATCAAGGGTGCACTAGAATTTCTTCCATCAGTAGAGGGTTGTTTGACATTCATGCCATGAAGGGGAAACCTCATGAATTTCCCTTATGGGTGGTAGGTTATTCTCTATAGGAGGTGGATGATCACATTCCATATGGATCAATAAATAAAAGCTCGTATTCATCCATTGATTGGGTGGATACATACATTATTGAAACGAAGGCTTTGGGAGGTAAATGATTTTTTTGTTTGTTTTTGCAATAATTTTTTTGTTATAATTGACATATTCCTAACATGTGAACAACAACAAAGACTTATTTTTCATCCATTATATACCTCCCATACACATGCACATGAGGTGCATTATGATTTTCTTTTTCTTTTGGAGTTTTAGGTTAAGAAAAATGAATACCAAGCACTTGTTCATCGCCATCAAGATTATGAATTGACCTTAGAATATTGTTGTACAGTTTTGAAGGAGGAACATGATCAAAATTTCACTGAGCCAACCAATGGATAAAGTTTTTCATCCATTATCTTGATGGATGAGTATTGCAGAGAGTTGGTCCACAATTCTTGACCCCACACTTCTATTTCAGCCACATCATGTGGGGATGGAAATTAGGTGAAAGTGTTTTTTCTATTGGTGCCGCAGGAGGAGCATGAGACTTCTACTCTTCTAGTTGATGGATTGATGGTCAATCCACTTGGTTTGACAAGTGCACCGGTAGTAGCTAGATTATTCCCACCTAGATCAATCAACATGAGAGTTTGTTCATCCATTGATTGAGTGGCTAGGCACTTGATTGAGATGTGTGCCCTGGAGGGTAAACATCTTGCTTGTATCAATGGAGGTTCATTAGACATGTCAGAAATATTTTGTAATTAGTGGCATGAGCATGTATGGATGCTATATGATGCTCTTAGTATACATGGAGGGACATGGGATAACCACCCGTGTCTTCATAGAAACAATGATGTGAGTTTCAATGCTAGCTTGCACATGGATTTTCATATTTTGGAGAGGCTCAATATGATTTGGCCCCAAATTGAGAAGTTCCATGCTTGGTGGGAGAGTCTCAAAGATGTTCAATTTGGCATGGGGAGTGATCAACTGCTAGTGCAGTGGTATGATTCTGACCTCCTTCCTGATGACAAGTTATTTTAGTTGGTTGTGATATTTTGGAGGATGAAGTTGAGACATTGGGACCCTGGCATTTCTTTGAATGACAACTTTCCAAGAGTGGTGGGATAATTTACATCTCTGTAGAGGAGGAAGTGGGATCCATGCATTCTACTCACCTATCTTAACTGGGTGAAAATTTTGTGGAAGAAGGGTTATTTATTAGGGGAATGACTATAATCAGAGTGGTGCAACAAAAACATGGTGGAACTTTGGTATTTAGCTTGTGATTTAGGATTTCAAATTATGTACAACCATCAACACATCTTGAGGATTGAAGTCACTGGTTAGATCTATAGATCGTGGAAGTTGAAAGCAAGTCCAGAAAATAAGTTAGGATGAAAAGTATACAACTTTTGAAGGGCACAATTTCTAAAAAGGAAAAAAGGTAAGTCATCCTAAAAGCAGGAAGAGCACATTTTCTAAAGAGGATAAAATCAAGTCAGTCTAAAAGTAGGAAAATCTTGGAGGGCGTAGTTTGCAAAGGGAGAAAAGGGTTGGTCAAGGGAAAATAAAGAAAGCAAGCAATTTTCCTCATTCATTCATGAGGGCGCATTGGGAAAGTGAAGTGGGCCACATATTGAACCAAATTTGAACATGAAGCCTAATTATGCTACAAAACAATGATATTCCATCACTATCATAACTTTTGATAATTTGTGTTTTGATTTTGTGAGTTGCTCTCAGTGGTTGAACATTGTGCCTCAACTGGAGCTTTGGGTGGTATGCCCCTTAGTCAATGGATCTTGTTTTTTTGTATTTCATCTCAGTGAATCCATTGAAGAATATTTTTTGCAGTTTTTCATGTCATATTCATCTCATTATCATATCATTCATAAGAGCTTGGAGGCCTCATATCAGTGACATTTACCTTGTTTCCTTCCTTCTCTTCTCTCTTTGATGTTCTAGGAATTTTTGGATCAATGTAATGGGTATTTAGACCCAAATATGATATTGTTCATGTAATTATGTACAATATATTGTTAAATATCAAGTTCACACCACTTTCAGGTCACTCACAGAGTTTGGGAGGGTTATGGATCGATTCCCCTTGATTTGCTAGCTCTGTAGCCATACTTTTGGGAGTTTTGATATGAGAGGTTGTTTTGAGCTTCTTATGATATGTATTTTGGCCCTAATGGACCTATTATGATATGATTTACTGTGTTTTCAAATTATACAACGTTATGAACTGTTTTGACTAAGTTTCATAATAATCTTTTACACCCTGTCTAGTTTTCTATGAAAAAATGACTAGTTTTCCAATTCGAAGCAATTAGTGTATATAAACATGTCCATTTATTTCATTTTATATTCTGAACAATAATTAAAATCATAATGAATATATATAATGTCTGAAACATAATTTTAGTGACTCTTTGTATGCATTTGGAAATCACTGAAGTTTGACTAGTTTCATAGTCCTAGTGATTAGTTTTCATAGTGCGACCCTTATATTTCCTTGTGACTATACATACCTATTTTAAACTTGTATATATTTATTTTACATCCTAAACAGAGACATAGAATCTTCCTAATCCTTCCTAATCCTTTGGTTTCTTGGAATTGACTGTTAAGATCTTAGTTTGCATCGGTTAGGACTCCCAGAAGCCTGGTAGTAGAATTCATCCTGGATGATGCTCGAAACCTAAAAGGGCCCAACATCCAAGTGATTAGGGATATGAACATCCATTACCCTACCTTGTCTTTTGGTTTATCCTGCAAACCCCAATTCAATTCTTATGTTTAATTGAAAAAATTTACCACCTATCAATTAGTTGTTTGCATCTTTATTATATAGAGTTAGTGGACATGACTGTTGGCTTAGGTTCATTACAAAATACAACCTCTAATTCTTTAACATCTATAAATTTTCAATGACATAAGTGATTGGATTCACATTTATGTCTCAAGATCCACTTCTTATCGTGCCTATGACAATTGTTTTCCTTCCTTTTTACTTCATTATTATATTTTTTACTAGGATGATCTAATTGTCTTTCAAATTCATGCCTATATGTTTTTTATTGTTGCATTCGTGACTTGGTGTCTAGTTTTCTCCACTATATGCATTCTCCCTCCTTTCACCTTCAATAAGCCTTGTTAAATATTTTTGTGATGACCTCTTAAAATTTTCTTCGACTACTTTTTCCTTACGCTTGGCTTTATCCAAGGTTGATATATTGTGCAATTATAGCTCATGTTTTATGTATGATTTTAGCTCATGCACATAAGTCTAGATTCATTGATCGTTTATTAACTTTGGTACTCTTGTCGTAAGGCTTACCATTTGTAAGTGTACTCATCCATATCACCCTTTTGCTATAATATGGCATTTTTTGCAAAAAGATCCTTCTTGTTCATATCTTGGAATATTTTAGAAAAGTCATTTTTTAATGTGTCACAACTATATAAGTGCACCTTAGTGGTAGATTTCCACCACATATGCCATTTATATGCATGCCCCTAAATCTGCATCGAGGCATATTTTATCTTTTCATCATTAGAATGGACTTTATGTATGAAAAATATCTTTCGCCTTATTAATCCAAACTACACTTTGTTTTGCCTCACCTTTCAACTTCGGTAACTCCAATTTGAACCTCATTGGATATCCATTCATTTGTTGCATTGAAATAGGTTGTGGCTAGTTGAGATTAAGGAGTGATAAGTGATTGGGATCCATGCTATTTTTTGGAATTTCTATTCTGGGAGAACTCAATTGAGAGTTAGTTGTGCTTGTTGAACCATGGTGTGAGTGAGTTGGATTTGGGTGGTGGGCATTCCCTGAGGATTCCTTGCTCTTGAGGACAATCTCCAGTCTCTCAATCCCCATGTCTATTCCATTTGTAATTTTTGTATCAAATTTCGTTGTTACCTCTATTGTCATCTTATCCACTTCACTTTGCATCTCTGTCATTATGTCTACGTTGATGGCTTGCCTAAGACTCTATGTCAAATCACCCTTTAGTGTTTTTTCGATCTATCTTTGTAGTCCATTTATCGTATTTTCTCTCTATATTCTCGAGTTTTTTAAAATCTAGTTCTAATTTATCTATATGGGAATTTATCTCAAACATTTTCTGGTAATTGGAGGGGTGTTCTTTGAACCAATTTTTGTCAAATTTCAATTAAATCTCAACTAGTTTTTGTAAAAAAGTTACCGCATCTAGTAATTTTTTTGTATCCAGTATAATAAAAAAGATTTTTTTGGGTTTGGTAAAAACAATATTTACCGGGTTGGTATGTTTTTTTACTGAGTATGGTAAAAAATATTTACTACGTCTAAAACAGATTTTACTTATTGTTAATATGGTACACACAAGAGTGCCTAGGTGTCCTTTTTATATCTTTTGAATAAGACCATTTTCTTAATTTATATTTCAATATTCATTTAGTATTTTTTAAATTTAGTATTTGAAATTTATTATTGTTAAATTGTTGTTTTATTATTATTCTTATTTTTATGTCTATAATAGAGGACTTACCAAAATGTTTACTAATGGTGGAAAGTTATAAAATTATTAGTTTCCATTGTGTACAATGCCTAGGAATGGGGAATATTGTACACTTATAAAGAAAATGGTAGCCAACAAACATATTAAGCCATGGTTATCACCACCATCGAAAATTTTAAGGATCCATAATTTTCTTTAAGTCTAGAAACCCTAGTGAATTTTACTATATCTTAGATTTCCAACCTTAAAAATGTTTGATGATATTTTTGTAAAAAAATTCAAATATATAAGAATTTCATATAGTTTATGTACAATTTTGGAAATATTAAGAGTACAATAGTCTTACACTATGGAATTTGGGTGAACCATTTTAGAAAAGAAAAATAAATTGGCAATTTTTGTTTTTGGAAAAAACATAAAAAATAGCCCATAAACTAAATTTCACCCCTAAAATTTTCCCTCGCCACCATTGGGTGTTTGCACACAATGGCATCTATTACATCGACTATGACAAATACATATTCATTATTGGTAGAATGAATGAGTCAAATTGTTGGCTTGTATTTTTCAGATTATGCTTGATAATCTCCATTCTCAAGTAAAAAACTCTAGAGAGATGGTCATTGCTAGAGTCATTTAGAGGTGCAAATCAACTTATGTATTTCCTTTTCCACCTCTTGAACTATCTATCAATTGACACCAATTTAGGTGTGCGTTCAAATGAATTTTTTATTGACACCAATTTAGAAGTGCATTCAATTGAAAATTTTATTATGCTTAAGATTCTTGTTGTACATTTCTTGTGGTGTAGTCTTTAATGCCCAAATTATGGTTTGATGGGGCAAAATTAAGTGAATGAACACTTTCAAGGCTTTATAGCTTCAACTTCATTATTTTTTACCATTATGGGATTTTTTCTAGTGGTTGTTTTGGGCCATGAAAGCAATTGCAAAGGTGGGGAATTAATTTCTTTGTGCATGGTACTGAGTTCATCCTATATATTTGATTCATCAAGAAATACAGATATACTTGTTGCAATGATCGTTTCTTGTCTAGAAAGTAAGCAATGATGGTTTTGAAGAGAAAGTGATTTTCAAATTAATGCCTAAATGAAGGGGGTTCCGTTGAAACCATGCAAGAAATCATGACCTTATAAGTGCTAACATTAGGTCGTTTGCACAAGTTCGTGTGTATAATGTAGAAGAGTGGCGAAGGTTTGGGTTTCTAGAGAAGGAGAGGCAATTTCCAGATAGAAGACAAAGACAAGATTATGTAGGATTTGACTCCTCAAAAGCAAGGAAGTATAGAGTTGCATGGTACTTGGGTAAAAGTAGTGTGTATTAGTCATGGATGTTCAAAACTTGGTTGTAATTGTTTTTCTATTTGTCAAGTGGGTGTAGCTTGAGTTGTTGAGAGGAAATTTTCCATCATCCCCTACTTAGTGTCCAAATCCCACTTGTGACATGCTTGATCTCTTTGCAAACCAATTGTTCACTATCGGTCAACCTAGCCTACCCTATACTCTTGATCCTCATTCTTTTATACCCTAATGTTCTAGTGCATTTGTTTTGATGGGAGACCATTATATTATTATGTAAATGATATAAACTAAGCAATCAAATTGTTACATAGAGGTGTCCCTTGTGTTATAAACAAAGAAGTCCCATCCAACAATTTGATGTCTAAATAGGCCATGGCTTTATAATTAAATTATTACTATTATTATTATAATGCTTCTCTAGCTTTTAAAACTAATTATTTAACCAATAAAAATGCAAAAGTCGTAATTAATATTTAATGAGTACATCTTCAATAAAAGATACATCAATTTTTTTATCAATTATGAAAAATTAATCTTACGATAGACAAAGAGACAAAGTTCTTGCAATTTATCATCACACAATGTATAAAAAAACTTTTATTAAAAAAATTATAAAAAAATAATCTTATCATCAGAAGAAAGATTTTTTTATTAGTTATAAAAAATTAATCTTACCACTGACAAAGAGACAAAGTTCTTGCAATTTATCATCACACACACTTTAATTAAAAAAAAAGTGAATAGTTATGATCATCATCTAATTCCTTCCATAAGCATTGTGCTCTCCTTTTCCTGTTTGGCTTGGATATAACTCTCCTTAACAAGTAATTCAAAGAGGTAACATACATCTATGTCAAAGGGAAATCTCATAAAGCATGTAGACCCACAAGAAAACCATGGAGCATAATAAGAAATTAAGTCGTTTGTAATATATCTTTATGATCTTTGTTGGCAGGTGGGGAGAGGAAATAACATTTTTATTGGTTTGGATCTTAGCATGGGTATCCAATAATGTTTCCTCTCTTGTTCACTTATGGCTCATCTACATCATAGAAACTTGGTAGTTTTAAAGTGGGTTTATGAAGTTGGGGTGGAATTTGAACCAGGTTGGATATCCTTCGGAAGAGTTAGGTCTGATTGGTGGTGTGGCCAGGGAATGGGAGGAGTACAATTCTACCCTGCGAGATGCGGGTATTGCACTAAATGAGAACTCCAATAAGCTGGCGTGGTTTGGTAATAATCAGATGGGTGTAGTCACAACAAAATTGACCTATCTTTCACTAATTAAGCAACGATGGGAGTTTGAGCCTACATGGTGGTCATTAGCCCTTTGGAAAGTTAAAATCCCTACCAAAATTAAGTGCTTCATCTAGCTCACCCTAAGACACAAAATCCTTACTTGGGATTCTTTACAACTGTGTGGTTTCTTCAAGCATAGTAGATGTATATTCTTCCACAATGTGTTGGAGACGGTTGAACATTTGTTTGCTGAATGTTCATTTTTTTTCGAAATTTGTGGTTGTTTATTTGTAGTGGTCTGAAATGCTTATGGACTTGGGAAGATGGTTTTATTGCTAACTTTCTACGGCAAGTTGCTAAACATTCCCAGATCTCTCTTGCATTCCTGATGGTCTTTATATGGGAAATCTAGCGAGCCCTAAACTTACACATCTTTCAACAGGCTCATGTGGATGCCAACTTTATTGCACACAAGGTTTGTTCCTTCTTTGCGAGCTCGACAGATTATGGGTCCCGATTGCGGGCCCGGACTATAAGCTATCCACCTATTATGAATGGCTCCATGATTGGTTTCTTTGATGGGGTAGAGAAGGATGGATCGTGTAGGGCTGGAATGGTTCTTAAGCTGGAGGAGAATCATTCTTTGCTGCTGCGTATGGACGCAGGGAAGGGCATAAATACTAGAGCTGAACTATTGGCTTTATGTGGTTTACTTTACTTTGCAAGGTGCCAACCGATCTTATTGTCACTAGTCTTGGGAGATTCCAAAGCTATTGTAGATTGGGATTTGGACATACATACTATTCACTCCGTCACTCTCTTCCATTGGCTTGGGAAGGTCAAAAGGTCGATGGGGCTCTTCTCCCATCTCTCCCTCCATCATATCTATAGGGAGTTCAACACTTAGGCTGACGACCTGTCTAGGCAGGAAATTGGCATAGGGGTAGGATCGATCTCATGGGAGGAGTTTTCTGATGGTGTGCTCATAGATTTTGGTCTCCTGAGTCTACACTGACCTTCTTTTTGACATACTTTGGACGCAGAAACTATTTGGCGGAACCAGTTTTGTATGTATTAAGTACACTATGTGGTCACAGATTTATTTTTGGTTGTAGTAGATTTGAAGGTTAAGACTAGACTGTTTTAGAGGCAAAATGACAACTGAAAATACTTGCTTGTACTAGATGACGATGTATTGCCCTTTCAGATACTAATGCTAATTCTGATTTTTTTGTAATTTTATGTTGTCCTTTTCAAATACAACTTTATATAATATAAAGTTATCCTCTTTAAAAAAAAAAAAAATTACCTTGCAACTTTTATTGTCCAAATCGTTTAACAAAAATGAAAAATCTTTCACATTATTAATATTATTAAATTATTTTCATGAATGTGTTGTTTGCCCAGTGATTTATTTTCAATAATAAAAACTTCATACAAGACTAGATGATATAAAATGAATACCTTTCCCCTATCGCACTCACCGTATCATCATCATTTAAATAATATTAAATTCTTTTTATGAATGTGTTGTTTGTCCAATGATTTATCTTCAATAACAAAAACTTCATACAATACTAGATGCTATAAAAATGACTACCTTTGCCTATCTCACTCACCATATCATCATCATCATTTAATTTCTTAAGAATTAATCTGTCATGCATTCAAGCAGGCCTTTCTTTGAATTTGGACTTTTTGAATCATTTCCAATTATCAAACTGTCACCCACAAAACTGTACTGTCGTGTAAAGCAATGGTAGACTCCAATTGTCGAACTGTCACCCACAAACTTGTGATAAAGCAATGATATCCTCCCATGTGCCGCACCATTCTTCAGCCTCTCCCACAGGATTTACCTTTAAGAATCCACCAATCGGAACGTCGGTTAGATTCTTCCGATCACAATTTCGTCAACCTGAACTTCCCATCCTGTCGATAATCATCACCATCACCATGGAAGCCCGTGAGTCTCACAAACCTTTCAGTACAAGGCTTGTCCGATTCCAGGATTTTTCCATTCTGCCGACAACTTGTGCAGCTCCGTATAGTCTCATCATTTACCAAATCTATCAATACAACCCATATTTTTGGTCCCCCAAGTAAAGCCTGTAGATAAAATCAATTCGATTTTTCCACCGCTCAAAATCCCTCTATTTCAGGCAAAGAATTCATGTGAAACAGCTGCCTTTTTCTTAATTGGGTTTCTGCATTAAAGAAACTCTCAAGGAAACTATGGTCTCATCCTCTGGATTGCTGGTGTTGTTCTTGGCCTTGGGCTTGGGCTTCGATTGCTGTTTTGCTCATGTTGGCAATGACCAAAAGCAGATTTTGAATCAGATCTCGCGAAATTTGCTTGAGAATGGACTGGCTAGGACGCCTCCCATGGGGTTAGACTGCATGTTTCTATCCCTCTGTGTTTTCTAACATTGTAGATGGTTTGGGTGTTATGCCTTCTGGGCTGTCTAACTTGTGGTTGTTTTGTGTGATGTTACAAGCAACTTGTGGTTATTTTGTGTGATGTTACAAGCAATGAGCAGTGGCATATCCTTAGGTTAAATGTTGTTCCACACTATTACTCCCCTCCCCTTTCTCTTCGTCTTGAATTACAGCAATGTACCTTGAATTAGAGCACTCTACCCTTCCCAATCTTCTTGAATTACAGCGCTCTACCCTTCCCATTCTTCTTAGATATGGAAATGGATCATTGCTGATTTGATCCTTTTCTCGATTGTAGATGGAATAGTTGGAACCACTTTGGCTGCAATATTGATGAGAAGATTATTAAAGAAACCGGTATGTGATGTGATTATCACCTACTTATATTTCTGAGAAACAACTGATTTTTTACTCCATTCTTTGGTTTGGAATTCTCTTGTAAAGCTGCATTTTCCATAGAAATCAAGCATTTTCAATTCAACTAAGTTTTGCTTTGTGGGTTGCTTTTGTTACTGCTGCAGCTGATGCTTTGATCTCAACTGGTTTCAATAAACTTGGATATGAGTATGTGAATATAGGTATGCTTGGATCTTGAAAGTCATAACTATGTTATAGCTTATATGTGATATGAAGTACTAATGTGGGTATTCTTGATGATCTGAACTCTTCATTTGGGGTTAATTAGATGATTGCTGGGCGGAGCGCAAGCGAGATAAAACTGTACATGCTCAACCTCACAGTTGGACTGACTGAGTATTTTACCTTGAGTTATGAATGCATTCATGAGTTGATCTTTGTAAGGAAACTGATTATGTGCTTCTGGTCTTTATTAATGACTAATCTGCAGGGAAGATTAGCTGCAAAAGCTTCAACATTCCCATCTGGGATCAAGGCCCTGGCTGACTATGTGCACAGCAAAGGACTCAAACTGGGCATATATTCAGATGCCGGGTATGAATTGTAGGAAATTTACTGCAACTCTTACACTACTTTCAAACAAAATCTCTCTAGTCTTCTTCCATAATTGTGGATGTGAATTTTTCTGACCTTTTTTCGTTCCAGGTACTATACCTGTTCAAGGCAACAGACAGGCTCATTGGGATATGAGCAAATAGATGCAGATACATTTGCTGAATGGGTACATTTACCTCCTCCTTTTACAGTTCCATAGTGGTTTACTTTATAAACTTGAATATTTAATATTATTTTGCACACTGATTCTCCTACAACCCATGACAGGGGGTTGATTATCTAAAATATGACAACTGTAATACTGATCGCAGCATACCAGAATTACGGTACGTCTCTGTAAAAAAATCTTTAATCCAAGTGTCTCTTATACTTGATGGATCATTAACTGTGCCATTCCATCCTGGACAGTTGTCAAATTTCCAGGCTATCTACGATTTGGATTCCATCTCAGTTCTTAACTGCTTGGAATGTAATTTATTGTCTCTGCACTTATTAGTCCCTTTGAAAGGGTGGGTGTTCATAGATTGGAAGTCAAAGATGCCTTTAATCTTTTTGCTAACAGACTGCAAATATGTTGATAGTAGCCTAATGGCCCATCTCTATTTTCTAAGTCTTTAGTCATTGCTTTGGTGGATTGTGGTTCTTTTTATTTGAGGAGCTGCCAGATCAGTTTTAAGGCTTTGTAAAGCTGTAACTTCGTGTGATTAATATTATTAGAATTTAATTACTCACGGCAACAGAAAAGATAATGTAGTTTATCTGGGTATCCCAGTACTGAAAACTGAATATCTGTATTGAATTATAGGTACCCAAAAATGAGGGATGCAATTTTGAGAACAGGGCATCCAATCTTTTATTCATTGTGCGAATGGTAGGTTTTGATTTGAGTATATATTTTATGAAATTAGTAATTAAGTTTCATATTTCTCCTTTCATTGATGGCATAATATTGATATCTTCATATACAAAATGTTATTTTTGCAGGGGAAGAGATCATCCTGCTACCTGGGGATCCAAAGTTGGAAATAGCTGGAGGACAACAAAAGACATTAACAATAGCTGGACAAGGTGGTCATAGGCTCCACAGTCACCCTTCAACTTCATTGTTCATTAGTTGCATTGGTTTGTGGTGCTCTTGTCATGACTGAGGTCGTAAGTTCCATTCTACTTGTAAATAGTCACGAAACATTTTATGTTAGACTAACTGAAAGGTTCATCTTGTGCAGCATAACTTCTCGAGTGGATCTGAACGATAGATGGGCACATTATGCAGGACCAGGTGGATGGAATGGTAAGGGTCTATTTCAATTTCTGTGACAACCATAAACCTGATTACTATATATATCATTTTACTTTTTCATCAATGCTATTCCAAGTGATCAAAGATATTTATTGGGCATTCTGTGGATCAGATCCTGACATGTTGGAGATAGGAAATGGAAAATTAAGTAGAGAAGAATACCGGTCACATTTCAGCCTATGGGCCCTGATGAAGGTACTTATTATATCTTTTTCTCCATTCCTGCTGATATGATAAGGATGATATCAGCCTTTTGGATGATGAAGATACTCTATGTCAGTCCCATAGATCCTTCAGGAGACTTGAAATATTCTATTCTATTGTACTAAGTTAACTTAAACCTTTTCTACTATTGAATCATGGATGGCTATATGCAGGCACCATTGTTGATAGGGTGTGATGTGAGGTCTATGAGCTCTGGGACTGTGGAGATCCTCAGCAATGCAGAGGTGATTGCAGTCAATCAAGGTCAGACATCTTTTGGGATTCATGATACAACCATTAACTACAATTATAATGTATATTCTGCTTTCAAGCTGTTGTCCAAGGAGTGAAGAGCCAAGACTCATAATTTTTGCCAGGAAGACCCTTCATGCTTTTGTGTTATGGTTATTATGTGCAGATCCATTGGGAATACAAGGCAGGAAAGTCTACAGCAATGACAATCTGGAGGTATTCGAGGAATGATGGTTCTTTATAATTTAATGCCTTTCCTTTCCAGACCATATGTTTATGTTAATATATATTTACTGTATTGTAATGGAGTTGTTGTTGCTTACAGGTATGGTCAGGGCCTTTATCTAACAATCGCAAGGTGGTAGTCCTATTGAACAGAGGAGAGTCAAGAGCTTCAATCACAGCCAACTGGGAAGATATTGGCCTTGATTCCTCTCATGAAGTACAACTTAGAAATTTGTGGAAGGTATAATTTACAGGGTAGATTAAATATACCAGAAGGTTTGAACTTTTCTATTAAATGTATTCTCATTCTGCAGGTATATAGTCATTTTTTAGGGCTAACAATAACTAGCCTGCTGCAAGCCATTTAATGCGGCGGCAGGCATGTCATCCATGGGATCTCAAGCAGCTTGAGATCCAACGGGTGATATGCCTGCTGCTGCTCCATTAAATAGCCTGCAGCAAGCTAGTTATTGTTCGCCATTTCTTAGAATGTATTGTGACTAGAGGTGATATCAGCATAAGTTCTCGTGCATAAAGACCTTTCACATGACTAATGGTGTGTCATTGGTAATTTGCAGTACAAAAATATGGCAAGCACATATAAGGGCAGCCTAACATCATCAGTAAAGCCACATGGATGCAAGATGTATGTTTTGACCAGTGTTAACAAATAAATATATAAAAATATGATGGCTCAACTGTTTCAATAAAAATATGATGGCTCAACTGTTTCAAACGGAGCTTGAGCAATTGATTATTTATACCATTTCACATATTAGTAGGACAAAACCAGTTTAGGGAACTCTCTAGAGGCTTTTTAGAAAGTATCCATTTTATTTCATCATATGGCTTAAGGTTCAAATTTTTTGAACCTCATTCAGAAATGTAAAACCCTTGTACTGTTTCTGATGATAATAATAAATATCAATAAAATGGTTTGATTAAATTATAGTTGTAGTTGGACTCCTGAACATATATATTTCCTTCACAAAGTGTTCACAAAGCTTCAAAGAAACTATTTTATGATTATCTAAAAAGCCTTGTTATATACTCATAAAATGTCTAAATCACGTATAAATACATTTAATAAATTAAAATTATATCTTACATTCTTTTAAGAACCTTCACTACCTTCATTTCATTTGAACCTTGTCATATACTCATAAAATGTCTAAATCATGTATGAATTCATTTAATAAATTAAAATTATACCTTACATTCTTTTAAGAACCTTCATTTCATTTGACAAAATAAAATTACGCAGTATATTCTTTTAAAAACCTTCAATACCTACATGTTCACTTGGTGGTCACTTTTCATTTCTTTTCACGTCTTGTTCTAAAAGTAACAAAGATCATTACAATAACATAGTTTCTGTTTTAGTTTTTTTAATAAGATTTAAAATAAAATATTGATTAAAGTTCGTCTTTTATGATATATCTCCTCCATACATCATTTCAAGTACCTTTTCTCCATGGGTTCCAGTACAGATATAATTCAGAATGATAACTCCCTTGAAGGTTGAACTCCTTTTCATTATGAGTATCATTGTTTTTCTAATGATTTTGTCTACCACATTTTCTTTTTGAGGAATAATATTTTATTACACCCCATGTATGCTAGCCATGGTAGTTATTGAGGTGGGCATGTGCATGAATTTTTGGGACTTGGCCCCTCAAGTAATGATTGCAAGTGTTAAAAAGAAGGCAAGCAATATCCACCCCGCAGCAAATTGATTAATGCTCTGGCTGCAGGGTTCGGTCAAGTGTACACGCCCTGCTGCACCTTCTCGGCAAGGATGCCCATAGCTGCATGAGGCTTTCGGAGATGGACATCGCATGAGCCATGTCCGATGCCCATTAATGCTGATCTAGGTTACCGTCGGGCTCCATGACGATCCACGATCCTCTGTAGATCTCGGTAGATCTGGCAGTGGATCCTCCATAGATATGCAACTTGGCGACAGAGACGGATGGGAAGATTAAGGTAGAACCAACCCGCATACTTCCCTGAACTGTCCGCGGCAACACTTAACCAGGAACCTTCGTAGGTCACCTTCAACCGTTCTCCGCAGCACTCAAGCAGGAACCAGGGCCATCAGCAGCCAACAGCCAGGTAAGTTCGATATTACGCCCAAGACAGTTATAGTTATAGTTTGCTTAAATTGTGACAGTTCTGGTGACATAGACAGTTTTTGTGTATCCGCGATGACAATCGTTGGCATAGGGAAAACAGGCTTGATTGAACCCTCTCTTAAACTGGACTCGGTGGACAGGGCATGGACTCTTAAACTGATCTCGTCCACCAGACTCCGCAACAGGTTCTTGAAAACTGGGCGTGCCAGAAACTTTCCATTCATGGAGCCCGTGTTGCGGAGATCAGCATAGTAACCCTCAAACATGTCCCAAAGCCGAGCCGTGCAGTGCATCTGCCGGTCATCTTCAAACTCCTTGAAATCCCCTTCTATCAGAATTTTATTAAGGCTTTCCTCCATTGATTTGAGACGCTTGTAAAACAACACATTGGCCTCGCCTGGATTGCACAAATGCTGGGGAATATTGGTCAGCTCCGTCTGCCATTCAGAGAGCATGGAGACTATTTTCTTGATTACAGTCGGCAGCGATTTATTGATGCTTCTCCCTTGAATTTGCATCAGTTTTGTAGCCAAAACAGGGGATCCCAACCATGGATTTCTCAATGTTTTTTAGCTTCGGATGGCTGTCGAACAATACCTTCTCTTTCTTCTGCGCATTCTCGTTTGTTTCATTGTCGATGCTATTTACCACGCAGACGAAGCCGATTCCTCTGCAATAATAAGCTATCGATCTTTATTTGTGCCTGGGGACTCTGTGATTGGGTTTCGATCTCCAACTGGTCTTTTTATATATGCATATGTTCCTAGCATAGGTGTTCCAACAGAAGCTCTCCCAGAAAGTAGTGTTCCGACTTTATGTCGAACATCCCACATTGTTTCTACAAGTGTTGTTTCGGCATATGGGTAGATTGATGTTCGCTTTTTTCTAGTGTTCCCAGTGGTGTTCCGAAATAGCCTGCTTTTTCTAGGAGTGGAGTGTAATTGGATTCGTTGCTATTAGAAAATAATAGAAGTGTTGTTCCTACCAGGCAGACGAAGCCAAGTCCAGTTTATAATTCAACCCAATGCCATAGTCTTATATCATCTTTTTATATAATTTCAATAAAAAAACTTGATTATTATATAAATATAGCTAATCACTATTATATCACTTTTGTTTTACATTACTTTTTCTAGGAGTGGAGTGTAATTGGATTCGTTACTATTAAAATATAATAGAAGTGTTGTTCCTACCACGCAGACGAAGTTGAGTCCAGTTTATAATTCAACCCAATGCCATAGTTTTATATCATCTTTTTATATAATTTCAATAAAAAAACTTGATTATTATATAAACATAGCTAATCACTATTATTTCACTTTTGTTTTACATTACTAGAATTTTCACTTTCATGATTCAATATTGATAGAAACTAAGATTACTCAAAATAATAATTAGAATTACCTACCTATCATTATCCAGTGACTCTTTCTATCAGTGCATTGTTAATAGAACTTCTTTAGTTCAAAATTGAATGGATGTGTGTTTTAGAAATCTTTGAATTAAAGTTTACTATGTTATTATAATTATATTAATTATTTAAACAGTGAAGTGATAGTAGATGAAATGATTGTGTGTGTCTTTAATAAAACTAGTAGAATTAATAAAAAGGTTTGTAAAAAATTATGAGCTAAGCAAATTTCATCCGAATTAACTTTTAGAAATTTATGCTTTGAATAGTCATTTTATTAAAAGAGAAAAAAATGCATATGTTTGACAGTTTTTCAACAATTATTATGGAGCTTCAAGAAGGAGAATTGGATTTCAAAATAGTTAAAAGACTAGGTTTACATCCACTTCATTATTGCATGGTTGGTACTTGCAAGAACAAATATGGGGTCACTACAGTTGATGCATTAAATAAACATCGACAACGTGTCCATCAACTTGGTCCAATTCCACCTCGTCAAAAGGGTCGTCCACATTCACATGATTTCCATTGGCCAAAAAAAGATCCTACTAAAATTCAGAAGAATAATGAACTAAGGAGCTTGCGCCTTGAATGTCGAATGGAAACGGCTCTCAAACACTTAAAAAGACGTCTATTAGAACAAGAGATATCTAAAGATAAAGCCCCAAGAGTTAGCTTAAGCGGTCGAGCAACCGTAGTTAGGCCTCCCGGCAAGTGAGGTCGCGGGATCCATTCTCCTCGACGCTCTTGGGGTTAGGCATGAAGTGTGCCGAGAGTGAGGCCCCTTCGGGTGGGCCCTCTTGAAATTATTCCGTGGATGTAGCCCATTGGTCAAGCCGACGAGTGAACCACATTGAAAAAAAAAAAAGAGATATCTAAAGAGGTATGCTCATACTAAAGCTTCATATTTCACCTTCATTTTATCTAGTTTTATAAATATTAATTATGTTAACTTTATACACATATATTAAAACTTCATTTTTAGTTTCCTTTTATCTAGCTTTATATATATTAATTATGTTACATGTTTTTTTATTAGAATGTAAATCATGAAGATGAGTTGAGTAGTGAGGCCTTGGAGAGAATTTCAAGTCGCTTGGATGCATATAAATCAAATGAGATGAAAAGGTGCCAAGAAACATCAAAAAGAATTGAAATTAAAAAAATGTTAAATGATTTAACTTGTTATAATGAAGGGTCATCTTCTACCATGGACAACACTAGTGGTGCATACAATGATTGTGCCAATGAAGTAAGTGAAAAAATATCTTTATTTAAAACCATTTTAATGTTAAAATTGTTGTTTTCAGATTTTGTAGTGTTGATATGAATTGTATAGTTGTATTGTTAACATGAGTGCATATTATATAGATTTCTATAGAATCTAAGAAGCAAAATTTCCAAGAAGTACAAGAAACAATGAAAATGTTCAATGGATTGAGTGTAGAAGATGAATGTTCATCTTCTACTATGAAGGGAACTAGTAATGCATCCCAAAGTCATATGATTGAAGTAAGTATTTTTAGCACATGTTTTTATATATTTATTTTATAATATTCATCATGTTAAACTCATTTATTCTTTTATTTTTTTATAATTTAATAAAGTCATATATATTTTGTGCATAATTGTATATAGAGTTTTATAGAAGAATGTTTTCAAAGTGATCGACCCATAGATGAAAGACATGACACTCCTCATATGCATGTCACTCCGGATTGGCAGGTAGCTTGTGATTTGCTTGATAGTGAGTAAATATTTTTTTATGCATTTCAAATATGTATAATGAAAGTAATTTTTTTTATGCATTTCAAATATGTATAATCAAAGTTTGAAGTGTTAAGATAAATGAAATCCTTAATGGTGGAATTTATTGTATATTTACTAACATTTTTTTTTGCCTTGTATAGGTAAATGGAGAAAGTGGGGCTCCACAAGAAAGAGTCATAAAGCATACAAAGCTTACACCTAAGAACTTAAATCAAGTTGGATTTAGGAACCGTGTTGCTTGGTTGAGCCATATGCAATTCAATTACATTGCTAAAAGAAAGCCACTGAGAATAGCAACTATTCATGGAAACAATCAATGTAAAAATTAACATAGCGATATTACCTAAGGTTTTCAGTGGATCTTTAAATTGTATTGTTTCTATAACTATTTTCTATTTCAAAACTATAATTTTATAACCAGTTAATCTCTTTATAACAATTGCTTTATGAATTCATGTGAATATGTGGAGCAAATTTTTTTTGCATAAATTTAGATATAATTATTTAAACTATTATTTTTTATTTAAATTAATTATAATGAACATAATAGTTTAACCCATTAATTATAATAAACACAATAGTTTAATCCATTAATTTAATTTTATACAAATTATTTAAATTTAAACCATTAATTATAATGAACACAATAGTTTAACGCATTAATTTAATTTTATACCATTTGTTTAAGTTTAAATTCTTTATTAAAATGTTTTATGTTATTTTGCTATTTCTTGAAAATTATTTCAAAAAATTAGAAATATAATTTGCAGTTTATTTAAGTTAGTGCTTATTGTAATATTATTTACTTTTAGTAAAATAAATTAAATTCTTAAAATCAATAAAGTTATTATTTCTATATATATTATGGAAATTATATTTTATTTAAATAATTATGTTGTATATGGTTATAAATATAAGAAAATACATAATAAAGTTAATATAAATGTTAAAAATACTAAAATTTATAATGAAAATCTTAAATATATTTACTACTACCAAATTTTAAAAAATTAATATAAATACTAAAAGCAATAAAATTCAAAATAAACCTATCAAATATACACATAAAAAAGTTAATAGATACTTATATTAAACATTTTTATTATTTATTATTTCTTTTTATGTTTTATATTATATTACAAATTACATTTCATAACAAAAATTTAAGAATAATTAACTAACTATCATGGATAAGTAACTACCAATTACATTTTATAACAAAAATTTAAAAATAATTTACTAACTACCATGTATAAATAACTAAAATATAGTACTATATAATAAATAAAATCTAATATATTATATTTTATAAAAAAATTATTAATAATTTTCTAAAAACATTAAATTAAGTCTAATAGAAATTATTTATAAACAAAAAATAATATTACTATTTTAATTCAATACATATTGTTTTTGTTCGGGTACACAGGGTACTCTCAACAGACCGAACACCTTCAGATACTGCTTCACACAAATAGATCGCAGATCAACACACCGATGTTTGTCACGTGGTTAAAACCCTCGAGAGGGAAACAGTCCACGGCCCCAGCCAAATAGCTACTTGGAGCAATTTATTATGCAAAAGAAAGAAAGTTACATGAGCTTCTCATAATCGATCAACTAGCCAAGGACCCTCTATGCTCTTTAAATAGAGATCATAGACCAATCGGGTGCTAAGCCACATATCAATGGTAGGTATGATCTAAGAGAAGTTGAACCATCAAATCACTCTATGTCTAGAACATATCGTGATCGTCGGATTAGAATATTTACAAATGCATACTAATGCATACTAAAGAAACATACTTTTACCTAACGGATATATTACACAAGTTGATCTTAACTAACTCCTAAGTGCCTAAATATCCTAACACCCCCCCTTAAGAACAACTTGGGATAGGATTGAAGGATTTACAAAAGTGACACTATTAGGAGAAGGAAGGAGGCATTAGAGCCTATCCCCCCTTAAGGACACATTCCTGAACTCCTAACATAGACTGAAGTTTAGAAAACTTCGCTTCTGTAAGAGAATTGGTGAAGATGTCTGCAACTTGATCATCTGTTGGGCAATAGAGCACTTCAATAACACGATCATGAACAAGATTTCTGATGAAGTGCATGTGTAGCTCAATGTGTTTGCTACGCTAATGTAGAACTGGATCTTTGGCAAGCTTGATGGCACTTTGATTGTCACACCGAAGTGGGGTAGGTTGTTGCTGCTCGAATCCAAACTCTGAAAGGATCTGTCGAAGCCATAAAGCTTCCTAACTGGCATTAACGACGGCTCGATATTCTGCTTCTACTGAAGAAAGAGCAAGTGCTTGTTGTTTCTTACAAGCCTAAGTGATAGGTCCAGATCCCAGACTGAAAACATAACCTGCAGTAGACTTCCGATCATCAGGATCGTTGGCCCAATCTGAATCAGTGAAACCACCCAACAAAGGTTTCCCCCCTGTACTGTAATGAATCCCAAACTGAATTGTACCTTGAATATATCGAAGTATTATTTTTGCTGCTTTCGAGTGACTTTCATGAGGAGTTTGCATATAACGGGAAACACAACCAATGACAAAAGAAAGGTCAGGACGGGAATGAGTCAAGTAT
>LPNX010318305.1:10726-46569 GCA_001517045.1 Pseudotsuga menziesii | reverse complement strand
CCAAAGTTTGCTCAAGTTATCACTATGAGCAACAAAAAATGAAGGAAAAGGTGATGACCCAAAGTTGTTAAATTTGTACAACTTGGTAATATCATCAATGGTTCCAGTAGCGAGGACATTTTGAGGATTTTTAAAATCCTTGATTACAGCTTGGTGAGGTGTAAAAGTCATAGTTTTACCTTCACCTGAATGAGTAATTTGATAGACTGATAACAAATTGCAAGAAATTTTTGGAACACATAGTACATCACTGAAATGACTATTTTCTACTGGAACTGTTCCAGATCCTACAACACTTAGAGATCTATCATCACCAACAAATATTTGTTTGGTGTTACATTCATGCATAGTAGAAAATATGGCTTGCAGATGTTGATGAACATTTGAAACCCAACACAAGGCCCTATCACCAGGAGTGGTGGTTAAACCACTTGTTTTATATTCGGAGGTATGATGGTTATATCATGTGGAGGTACCCGATACTCTAACACCCCGCCTCTGGCGTAGCTCGGGGGAATTGAACTTGAGACCTCAGCTCTGATACCATGTTCGGGTACACAGGGTACTCCCAATAGACCGAACACCTTCAGATACCGCTTCACACAAATAGATCGCAGATCAACACACTGATGTTTGTCACGTGGTTAAAACCCTCGAGAGGGAAACAGTCCACAGCCCTAGCCAAATAGCTACTTGGAGCAATTTATTATGCAAAAGAAAGAAAGTTACAGGAGCTTCTCATAATCGATCAACTAGCCAAGGACCCTCTATGCTCTTTAAATAGAGATCATAGACCAATCGGGTGTTAAGCCACGGATCAATGGTAGGTATGATCTAAGAGAATTTGAACCATCAGATCACTCTATGTCTAGAACATATCATGATCGTCGGATTAGAATATTTACAAATGCATACTAATGCATACTAAAGAAACACACTTTTACCTAACGGATATATTACACAAGTTGATCTGAACTAACTCCTAAGTGTCTAAATATCCTAACAGTTTTTAACTCACTTATATTATATATTTATATTATCCATCCATTATTATCCATTATTTACAAATAGGCTATTTTTATTTAAATATTTTTATCAATATTTCTATTTTATTTTAGAAATACACACACACACACACACACACACACACACACACACACACACACATATATATATATATTAATTTTTTCATAATTTATTTTAGTTTAGAATATCTAGGATTGGAATTGGACTTCTCTTATTTAAACAAAACTTTTTTCATTAATTTGTTTACTAATAAATTAAATTTATATATAATTTAAATCTGATTTAAGTTAATGTTAAAACTATTTATCAAACAATTAGTAAACTAAGGTATATCCATTTTAGTATATATGAGAAATGCTAATGTACACCAATGTATATTCTAGAATATACACCAGTGTATATTCTAATGTATACACTAATGTATATTCTAGAATATACACCAGCCAGTGTATATTTTAGAATCTTCATTGTAATATATACTATATACTAATATATCGCTGAATATTTTGAGGATTTAATAAGGATTTTGCATATACTTAACTAGGTGGAAATTTATAGTATATACTTACGGAAATTAAGATCTTTTATTTATATTTAACAAGTAAAATTTTATACTTTTGCTTATTTGTAAAGTAGTTATATGTGATGTTCATTACACTTCCTTAATCCTCAATAACAAGAGAATTTAATAAATTCATTTAGGGGCTCAACATGTCACTTACTAGGAATTGAATTGGGACAACCAAGGGAGCAATCAATCCTCCCAACCACCATACATACACTAGTTTGGATACTAGAATATACACTAGTGTATATGCTAGTAGCATAATTATAATTTATTAATTTTGTAATTTTTAATAAAATTATTCCCTAACAAATCCGAAAGTAGGGATATTATAAATAAGTGAACAAATATTGTTATCTTTATGAAGTAATTATATATTTAATTATAATGAATTTAAATCTGATTTAAGTTAATGCTAGAACTATTTATCAAACAATTAGTAAACCAAGGTATATCCATTTTTGGTATTGTAACTAAGTATATAAACTAAATATATACAGTATATACCACTATATATATGGTAAATAATATAAACAATATAGTACATAGTATATAGACTGGTGTATACACCAATGTATATACTACATTGTATATTCTAGTATAGAATATACACCAGTGTATATACTAGAATATACACTAGTGTATATACTAGAATATACACTAGTGTATATTTTAGTATATATACGAGTGTATATACCTAGATACACTAATGTAAATTTTAGAATCTTCATTGTAATACATACTATATACATTATTATATACCGCTAAATATTTTGAGGATTTAATAAGGATTTTGCATATACTTAACTAGGTGGAAATTTATAGTATATACTTATGGAAATTAAGATCTTTTATTTATATTTAACAAGTAAAATTTTATACTTGTGCTTATTTGTAAAGTAGTTATATGTGATGTTCATTACACTTCCTTACTCCTCAATAACAAGAGAATTTAATAAATTCATTTAGGGGCTCAACGTGTCACTTACTAGGAATTGAATTGGGACAACCAAGGGAGCAATCAATCCTCCCAACCACGGTACATACACTAGTGTGGATACTAGAATATACACTAGTGTATATTCTAGTAGCATAATTATAATTTATTAATTTTGTAATTTTTAATAAAACTATTCTCTAACAAATCCGAAAATAGGGATATTATAAATAAGTGAACAAATATTGTTATCTTTAAGAAGTAATTATATATTCAATTATAATGAATTTAAATGTGATTTAAGTTAATGCTAGAACTATTTATCAAACAATTAGTAAACCAAGGTATATCTATTTTGGGTATTGTAACTAAGTATATAAACTAGTGTATATATAGTATATACCACTATATATATGGTAAATAATATAAACAATATAGTACATAGTATATAGACTAGTGTATATACTAGTGTATATACTAGAATGTACACCAATGTATATATTCACTAATATACACCTATGTATATACTACACTGTATATTCTAGTATATACACCAATGTATATTCTATTATATACATCGGTGTATATACTAGAATATACACCAGTATATATACCTAGATACACTAAGGTAAATTTTAGAATCTTCATTGTAATACATACTATATACATTATTATATACCGCTAAATATTTTGAGGATTTAATAAGGATTTTGCATATACTTAACTAGGTGGAAATTTATAGTATATACTTATAGAAATTAAGATTTTTATTTATATTTAACAAGTAAAATTTTATACTTTTGCTTATTTGTAAAGTAGTTATAGGTGATGTTCATTACACTTCTTTAATCCTCAATAACAAGAGAATTTAATAAATTCATTTAGGGGCTCAACATGTCACTTACTAGGAATTGAATTGGGACAACCAAGGGTGCAATCAGTCCTTCCAACCACCGTACATACACTAGTTTGGATACTAGAATATACACTAGTGTATATGCTAGTAGCATGATTATAATTTATTAATTTTGTAATTTTTAATAAAACTATTCCCTAACAAATCCGAAAGTAGGGATATTATAAATAAGTGAACAAATATTGTTATATTTATGAAGTAATTATATATTTAATTATAATGAATTTAAATATGATTTAAGTTAATGCTAGAACTATTTATCAAACAATTAGTAAACCAAGGTATATCCATTTTGGATATTGTAACTAAGTATATAACCCAGTGTATATATAGTATATACCACTATATATATGGTAAATAATATAAACAATATAGTCCATCGTATATAGACTGGTGTATATACTAGAATATACACCGGTGTTTATATTCACTAATATACACCTATGTATATACTACACTGTATATTCTAGTATATACACGAGTGTATATACTAGAATATACATCGGTGTATATTCTAGAATATACACGAGTGTATATACTAGAATATACACCAATGTATATTCTAGAATATACACCAGTGTATATACCTAGATACACTAAGGTAAATTTTAGAATCTTCATTGTAATACATACTATATACATTATTATATATGGCTAAATATTTTGAGGTTTTAATAAGGATTTTGCATATACTTAACTAGGTGGAAATTTATAGTATATACTTATGGAAATTAAGATTTTTATTTATATTTAACAAGTAAAATTTTATACTTTTGCTTATTTGTAATCTAGTTATATGCGATGTTCGTTACAGTTCTTTAATCCTTAATAACCATGGTACACACACTAGTGTGGATACATGCACTTCCTTAATCCCCCTCAACCACTCTACATACACTAGTGTGGATACTAGAATAAACACTAGTGTATATGCTAGTAGCATAATTATAATTTATTAATTTTGTAATTTTTAATAAAACTATTCCCTAACAAATTCAAAAGTAGGGTTATTATAAATAAGTGAACAAATATTGTTATCTTTATGGACTAATTATATATTTAATTATAATGAATTTAAATCTTATTTAAGCTAATGCTAGAACTATTTATCAAACAATTAGTAAACCAAGGTATATCCATTTTGGGTATTGTAACTAAGTATACAAACCAGTGTATATATAGTATATACCACTATATATATGGTAAATAATATAAACAATATAGTCCATAGTATATAGACTGATGTATATACTAGTGTATATTCTAGAATATACACCATTGTATATACTAGAATATACACCAGTGTATATTCTAGAATATACACCAGTGTATATACCTAGATACACTAAGGTAAATTTTAGAATCTTCATTGTAATACATACTATATACATTATTATATACCGCTAAATATTTTGAGGATTTAATAAGGATTTTGCATATACTTAACTAGGTGGAAATTTATAGTATATACTTATGGAAATTAAGATTTATATTTATATTTAACAAGTAAAATTTTATACTTTTTCTTATTTGTAATCTAGTTATATGTTATGTTCATTACACTTCTTTAATCCTCAATAACCATGGTACATACACTAGTGTGGATACATACACTTCCTTAATCCCCCTCAACCACTCTACATACACTAGTGTGGAAACTAGAATATACACTAGTGTATATGCTAGTAGCATAATTATAATTGTTTAATTTTGTAATTTTTAATGAAACTATTCCCAAACAAATCCGAAAGTAGGGATATTAGAAATAAGTGAACAAATATTGTTATCTTTATGAACTAATTATATATTTAATTATAATAAATTTAAATATGATTTAAGTTAATGCTAGAACTATTTATCAAACAATTAGTATATTCTAGTATATATACTGGTGTATATACCTAGATACACTAAGGTATATTTTAGAATCTTCATTGTAATATATACTTAACACTTCCTTAATCGTCAATAACAAGAGAATTTAATAAATTCATTTAGGGGCTCAACATGTCACTTACTAGGAATTGAATTGGGCCAACCAAGGTAGCAATCAATCTTCCCAATTACGGTACATACTAGTATGGATACTAGAATATACACTAGTGTATATTCTATATACTTAACTAGTAAGTGGCGTGTTAGCCCCTAAATGAATTTATTAGGTTCTCTTCTTAATTTCCACAGTTCAATTCGTGGTGTATATTCAAATGTATTTTCTAGTGTATATACTAGAATATACACCAGCGTATATACTAGAATATACACCAGTGTATATTCTAGAAAATGCATCGATGTATATACTAGAAAATACATCAATGTATATTCTAGTATATACACTACTGTATATACTATACTGTACCTAGGTAGATACAGTAGTGTATATACTATATTGATACTAGCATATACACTAGTGTATATACTATATTGATACTAGCATATACACTAGTGTATATTCTAGTTCCACACTAGTGTATGTACCATGGGAGGATTGATTGTTGCTTTGGTTGGCAACCCAATTCAATTTCAAGTAAGTGTCATGTTGAGCCCTAGTGTATACTACTAGAATATACATCAGTGTATATCTACAAAATAAAAATTTGAATAACCTTTGAATAAAGCATGCTCGCTTCCTATACTCTTAAAAGATACATATATTTGCAATTCCTACTACATTAATGGATACAAAAATACAAATAACCACATATATAGATAGATATTTTTATATGAATAACTTGGAACAAATGTCAAAATAAAAGTAAAATACAACATCAACCACTTTTAAACTTGATAATGTTCAAGATGTGAACCTAACACATTTGATGGTGTTTAACCTATTCACACTAAAAATAATATGATATTTAATCTTATTATTGTCAATAGGAACTACAAATAAGAAATTTCAAAGTAAATATTGTGTCATATTTTGATGTTACATGAAAGTAATAAATTGAATGAGTTGAAAGCAATTTCACATCATAGCAATATTGTATTCCAATAATAATATTGCAAGTTATGTTTGATCTTTATAGTGCCTTTGTGACAATTTTAAAGTAAACAAAGAATTAATTTAAGATCCTTATATCAAATTTAACATCGTCATATTTGAAGTCTGAGAAATCAAAATCGATTGTCACGTCAACTAACGCATCAATGGCATGTGCAACACCAACATACATCAACCCCAATTTTTTGACAAATATGTTCAATTTGAAGGAGTGATGCCCTCATCCTAGAAAAAAAATGAAGTGTATAGTTGAAAAGATTGCATTTAGATGCAATCAACATAGAGACTTTACGATGTATATAGAGAATACATTTTTCATGTTGACAAATCTCATCGAAAGCCCAACGGAATTCAGAACATGTATTTTCAGCCACTCTGCATAAAGAAAACAATGTAGTATAAAAACTCACTCATTAAAAATACATATTATAATCAATAGAATATGGGTAAAGAAATTATTAAATATTATATTGAAAAGAAATTTACACATACCTATATCTTCTTAATTTCTCTCGATCTTTAAATTTGCATCCAGATGTATGGCACATGCAACACCGTTTTAGATCAACGGTTGCTTTAGGGACAAATTCCCTTTCTCGTTGTAACCATTCTCTCTGAAGCTTTCGAACAGCCTCTCTTTGACAAACATGTAGGAAATCGCCAGCTATTTCCTTGATCTTTGATAAAAATTCAAGGATATCGTCAAATAAGCGACATTGAACACCATTTTCTTTGTTGAGCTTATTTTTGAAGTAGGAAAGAAAGTCCTCTTGCTGCCTTATATCGTTGAGAACATACAAAATTTTTGAATTATCTGCATTATCCATTAGTGTAGAGGAAAACAATGTTTTTTTGCTTTTAGTATATACGAGAAATATTTTCATTTCTGGAAATGAGTACTGAAAATCATTAATACAATAAATGTATGAATAAATCATGGTAGTTTCATGACTTATAAGAAAATAACAAAATATTTGAAATTGATACAACTTTATTGGATACAACAATACACATACCTAAATGTAATTTCAAAGGCTAACTTGCATCATTTCAAATCAAAACAAATGCTAAAGAAATATTTTCAATAAATATTTAAATTACCAAATAAAATGACATTTCTTTCATATCATAAACATGTATGTGTATTTGAAAACTCATGTGGGAATTAATATAATTGGTTCAAAAAATGGGTAGATAAATAGTTGGGACAAGTAGCAAAGGAATAGTTTGTACTAAAAAAAAGACAGTTTAGAATCTTTCAAAATATCCCATGTAAATATGATGAACATCAATCATCAACCTATTTTATTGAACAATTCATGATTTCTTTTTAAATATATTTCCCTCATCAGCTTGACACTCGTATTATAAGTTGGGCCTCGTTACATGCAGATGAGACAAAAAAATGTCAAATTAAAAATCCCCATGTACTAAATCATCAATCACTTTAAAAATGATGTCACAATATGAAAAGAACATACACTACTAAACTATGTAATACATTTAGTAACCATTAATATACTGCTAAAATAAACAATGTTAAGGACATAATGAAGCCTTGACAAATTTTAAGAAGAAGTTGATTAAGAGGTGTAGGATTCATGATGCCATGGCATTTTTACAAGTAGACATAACCGGTTGAAAAGATGTCTTAAGCCTATTTAAAATATTCTAAATCTAGTCATTTTTGTTAAATATTATCACCTTTGAACAAACAATGTCATATGTTCAAGTCTAGGATTAATGGCATTGTTGGACCTTCCTTTGGTTCCAAAAAATTAGCTCCAATAGCTAAGTTTGACAATGGTATTTGTTGCAGTAGATTGCATGTATCGTTCACTTCTACATCCACTGTAGTTGTATCAAGCGCTAAAAATGAGCTGCCCGGGACAAGATTCTCATGGAATAATCGAGGTCAATAGCTATGGTCAAATTGAGATGTTGATTCCTCAACTGTAACAATAATTACCAAAATAATTATAAAATGGCAATAAGCTCATTGAAATAATCAAAACTACCTCAGTTAATGTAAATTAACAAATAGTATAAAATCTTCATACCTCTATTGTATGGAGCCAAATGTTGCACTAAATTTGACCTATGTTCCACACATCCTTGATGTCTAGAAGAAATCTCCATTTTCTCATTCATGGTTTTCTTTTTTGTACACAACAGTTCAACACGTTCGAAGTGTGATGTAGTAGCATAATTTGAGTGGTCATGATGTCGTGAACTTTCTTGGACAACAGACTCCTTTGTTGTATAAAAAACCAAGAAAGTATTCTCACTATGACCATAGGTGCATTTAAAAAAAAACAGATTGAAATTAATTACAATACCTATACAAGCCTTGTTATTGTGTTGTAGTGGGTTGAATGTATAATCCACTTCCATTTCTGCTATTGAATTATCAACCAACACTAAGGAAGCTTCAACAACACTATCATGAAATAATCGAAGTCGACAAGGTGGAATAGACTGAGAAGTGCATCCCTCAACTGTAACAATAATCACAAAAATAATTAGACTATGGCATTGGGTTGAATCATATACCTTGCTTCAAATTAACCAAAACTTAATATTAAATACCTCTATTGTATGGAATATAACGATTCACTATATCTGATCTATGCTTGACATTTTTTTTTCTTTTTTCGAGAACAAATCTCCATTTCTTCAGCCATGCTTTTCTTTTTTGCGCGAACTCATCCAACCCTTTGAAAGTCCATTGCATCTTTTCTTGGATGCAATGCTTTTTCGCATTGCCTTTTTTTATTGAGCGGGCTCAAAAAAGTATGGTGTCTCTGTTTAGTGATCTTAGATGGAGTTATACAACAAGTAAACATTTTATTGCACTCTTGACCTACATTGTATACCAGGTTGTTAAACGCATGTGCATGGTCCAAACTAGCAGGTTTAATATCCAATAAGCACCTTAGTGTTTGATGAGTTGATGACATAAGAAATTTCATTTCATCGGCCTCAGACATGGCATTGTTTGGTTTTATAGTTGTCAAATCTATGTGATATGAGGAATCACAATTTGGAGAATCAAATATTGGTGGAAGCTCTTCTTGGATTTCTGAGCTAGGAACAACTATTTCATTTAAATCAACTTGAAATCTAGGTCTCTCAACAATGCTAGAAACATTTGGTGATACATGCTCATCGAAAACATTTTTTCCTACCACCATGCCAACCTTTAAGACATGTTTACAAACATTGCCACTCATTGCCCAATCACAATTACAAAAGAAAAAATCGGACCCTGTATATATGACCTTGTACCAAGTATCACGAGTATTCTTGTTTTGGCTACGAACCCAATATTCATTGGTATTTTTCATATCACATACACATTCTTCATCTGGTATTTCATATGCTTTGCACTGGCACCTAGCTATTTGTTCCTCGTATTTTCTTGGTCGTATAAAACTAGATTCCTTTAAATGTTGCATATGAATGTAATAAGGTTCAATGTTTTCCAACAACACATGAATTAACCATCCAACCCGTCTGTGGCATGCATTATTCTTCTCATCAAGGTACCTATACTTTAAGTACCTATGGCATGACTCAATCACATTATTTGTGTCTTGATTTGAATGTGGAAACTTTCTATAAGCTTTCACCCACATATCTGTAAAATGAAGGGGGTCAGTGACAACCTAGTAAATAAAAAATTTGCGACGGATAATATAAGAATGACACAAAGCTACACCGCTTACAAATTTTGTTGTTGTCTAGCCAGGTCATTTTGAAATAATTCAAAAACTTTTCTTGATCATTGAATTCATCAAAGATCCGTGCAACTTCTTTTTTAACTGAGTTGTCATCCAGACATGAATGCATGATTAATCCTAAAGCTCGAAAAATTGAGACTTTATTTTCCTTTCCATTTACTTTGTTTAAAACATTCTTCATCCATGCACGTCGAACATGCCATATGCACAATAAAATTGATGAATCAGTTAAACACCTGAAATAGAATTACACTAAAAGAGATTAATATATGGATAAGAGCAATGAAACATTCTTCTTCTCCACCCCTCCCCTCTAGAAATAATTATGAAACTCACCTTAAAGCCTCAATCTCAGCCGCAACATCATCTGTAATAAAAGCATGAACATGCCAATCTGGATGCTCTTTCATTCCTTGGTTAAATAATGCTGATAACCATTCTTTAATATCCTCTGTTGTATTACGTGAGGAAATAACCCAAGCTATTGGGACACCATTATGGTGTTTGTCAAAAACCATCAATGTATAAAGTTGATACTTCATTCAAATAAACATGTGATTATATTATGTAAAGTCCACAGACATGAAATCAATTTAATAACTATAATTAAACAAGATTTACGAGACATGTACTCACCCCATATTTGTTTGTGCTAAATGTAGAGTCCATGGATATAACATTATTGTGGGAGTATTTCACCATCATTGAGCGCATCCAACTAGTTTGTATACCAATGATAAATGGAACATTTTGCACAACATCTTGTTGTTGGTAGAAAAAAACTTATCTGGATTTTGATTGTACTAACAATTCACGCTAGTTGGATCACTTTGGTCCTTCACATATTCTTTCCTTTTTAGATCATTGTACATGTTTAAAATATCTTGTCTTGTCATTAAGGTGTCCCGAGTTGTCCCTATGAACAATTGACCAGATTGATGCTCCACATCAGAAATGAATGTATCCCATATCATTGTGGCATTAAAACCATCTTGAACCATCTGTTTCACACTAGCTCGTAGATTATATGTAAGATGTGGGTGCATAATTGAAAGTCTGAGGCCTTCCAATTGCATCCTTTCCATGACATACAACACCAGATTTGTCAATATGCCTACACGCTGTATATGTAATAACAACATCGTTTGGTCTCATGCAAAGTCGACGCACGATGAAGTGACATTGACAACCAACTTTAATGCTTTGACGCAAACTACGCTTTTTTGTTGTAATTTCAACTATATTTGTTATAAGAATATCCCTTTAGACTTTACGAGTAGACTCCGGACCATATGCGCAACAATCCCTATTACATATAGCTATAATTATTTGAAGATATAGATGCATGATATTTTTGATGAAATCGAATGATAAGTTAACAAAATATGTAAACATGTATCACACAAACAATTGTGAGTACTATTACAAATACTCACATAGTATACTCCAAATAAGTGTCAAAATGAATTTTTTTTATCTCCTAAAATTTTCGGGTTCGTTGAGTATGAACAACAAAATGAGTAGGAGTGGGTTCTCTCGCTTGCTCTCCTCTTATAAAATCCTAAAGTCTACAATATGGAATAATTGCGACTTGGTCCCCCCATATTTCTGTCCATGTCAAATCTTCAATGGAAAACTCTACCATATCTTCTGGATCTTCAACCTCCAACTCATTTATCTCCTCCCACTTTCCCATTTTAACACCTCTACACAATCACGTACAAAAATAAATTCTATAAAATGTATTCTAATATAGCTTAGAAATAATTAGTCAAAAAGTAGATAAATATGACTAAGCTACAAGATCCATTGTGATGAATTGATCTAATGGAATATCAATGACAATTTACAGATCATCCCTTGAGTAGTCCTATGTTGACAAAAGTAGGTGACAAAACTATTTTAGGTGATAGTAAATGCTATAAGGTATAATTGTTTAGTATTCGTTACAAATATTAGTGTACAAGAGTTGAAAATATAAAGAGGAACAAGGAAAGGATACAATGATTTGCTTTGATTGTTGAGTTGTCATTGTACATAACAATTTTAGGATCCATCCATGCATAACCACACTTGTGCCAAACAAAGTTGTGTGTTTGTAACCATAGATTCACACCACAACTAAGCGTGACCATGACACATCTAAATATGAAATATTATGCATTCCAAAGTTGCCACTACGATGTGCACTCATACTTGGAGAATCTTCTAAGGTTAAATTTCTCTAGCATGAATCTTCTAAACATGGACATAGTCGATCTATGACTCTTTTCTAGATCATTACATAACTTAACAACCTTGGATTTATTCCATCGCACAAAGAGGAGGATGACACCCATATGAAAGAATATTATTTTCCCTTGATGGATCAAGTCCTTACAAAGGAATAATTTTCAATTGGGATAACATTGCTTTGAGCAATATGACCTCCACATATCTAAGAATTGGTCCTAAAATGTTAGAAACCTAAATTTGATATGGATTCCTACTTGATGGATGTTGCTTGTGTTGCAAACACCTTCCCGAGAATGGGTTATAGTTGGCATCATTGCCATCCCCTCATCCAATTTTGATACGAAGATTTATTTAAGACTAAGTAAGAGCCCTCATACACATTCCTTTGTGAACAATTCATAGCTAATCTATATGAAATCAAATTTGAAATATCTTTGGGGTTCTCCTATGAGGCTCTGAATGTCATAGATCTCATTGGGAATTGGTATGTAAATCCTGACTTCAATCACATTATAATCTTTGGACCCTACAATGGCTTTGGATACTTTCCTCCTTTCTAAAAGAAAAATGTATTGAGGGTGCATTAAGGACACCATTAAAAAGGTTGCATTGAGTTGATTAACAAGATAAACATCATGTAACAAGTAACAAGTGTACAATGGAGATTCATTTCATGGTTTATGCTTAAATGTATTTTTATTAATATTTAAATGAGCTTAGAAATTATGGTTAACTAAAACTATTTAACTAAGTTCATTTAAATTGTTGACTAAAACTATTTAACTAAGCTAATTTAAAGCTTATTTAAATGGTTAACTATAACTATTAAATTATAATATGTTTCAATTATTTTGTTCTAAGTCATTCAGTCATTCGACTATCTTATTCATCATTAAATTGTGAGTATACACATCTTAGAATATAAAATATATTTTATAATATATTTATTCTTCACATAATAAATATTATTATATAAAATATCCAAAATAATATATGTATATAAAATAAATTTTGAGAAATATAATATATAATTAAATTATTAATTAAGAATAACAATGTTATAATGTTTATACTTTATAAATAATGACTTACTGATGTATCCTTATGTAAACAATAAATTTAATATGTCTTTGTGATATTATGCGATCTTACTATAAACCTTTGCAATACCATTTACCATTTTCGTTGCTTGGTGGATTCAACTGGTTGCGGTATTTATGAGATGGGTATTCAGGCAGGATCATCTCAAATGGATAGTTTTAGTCCCGTTGGTTTATTCCCACTATTGGCAACCATTCTTTTATTCCCACTATTGGCAACCGGTAATTGGGGCACCTGAATTCTGGGGATCTACCTATTGGCTGGCAGTGACCTTTTGGCATGGTATCTTAGCGAACCCATGTGCCTCACTCATTCCACTTGGTTATTGAGTCAACAGGCTATGGTAATAGATCTCAATCTCGATCCGGAGCTAGAAAGGATGTCGCGGGCTATGCCAGGCGTTAAACCACAAATTTTATTGCCTCCATCAGCAATAGCACCACTAACAACATTATCTAGAGCCCTATCTATTTCATATTTTGGTGAAAAGGAAAATTGGATGAACCACTTATAATTTGAAAAAACATAGATATATTGGAGGTAAGCCCTAAGGAATACCTCTATCCTCTGGGCCTGGCAGAGTCTGAGGTTCCGCTCATAGGAGATCCCAGGGTAATAAGGAGGTATTAGGGTGACCAATGAGTTCCCATATGAGGTTGGAGTGATATCGCTAGATAGAGACCGAGGTAACTTCCAACGCAAAATGGTAACGAGTACAGGCCGCACAAGAAAGTAATTAATGTTGCATGGACACTGTCTAGTCCGAAGGGAAGTGAATACATCAACTGAGGAAATGTACGCATGTGTCAATCGCTGCGAAAGGAGAGTAATGCAGGAATTATGCAAATATCTGGGTTAACAGGTCATTCGATGGGAAAGAAAAGCATAATTCAGAGTTAGCAGAGTTAGTTGCGGTGATGGAAACAATGTTGTGGTGGTGTCTATGTCACCAAAACTGTCGCAATTTAAGCACACTATAACTATAACTATCTTGGGTTGTAATATCGAACTTACCTGGCTGCTAATGGCCTTGGTTCCTACTTGAGTGTTGTGGAGAACGGTTGAAGGTGAGCTGCAAAGGTTCCTGGTTGAGTGTTGCCGCAGACAGTTCGGGGAAGTATTTGGGTTGGTTCTGCCTTAACCTTCCCATTTGTCTCTGTCGCCCAGCTACATATCTACGGAGGATCCACTGCCAGATCTACGGAGATCTACAGAGGATCGTGGATCGTCATGGAGCCCGGAGGTAACCTAGATCAGCATTAATGGGCATCGGGCATGGCTCATGCGATGTCCATCTCCGGAAGCCTCATGCAGCTATGGGCATCCTTGTCAGGAAGGTGCCGCCGGGAAGGTGCAACAGGGCTGTGTACACTTGACCAGACCCCGTAGCCAGAGCATTAATCACTCTGCTGCGGGGTGGATATTGCTTGCCTAAAAGGAACATGCTTAAATGAGCACACAAACTAAGGATAAGGTGGGTATTCCCATAAATATTTGGGACTTCGGACGTGGCCTTTAAGGCTTTAAGTAATGAAGGTAAGTTTCAAACAATTAAGTAGATAAATTAAGTAAATACACTAATATTAAATAGTAATATTGGAGAATAACATTTAAAATATTTTTGTATTTTGGATAATTAAAATAGAATTAAATTAATTAATGGATAAATTTAATTTGTTTTTTTGAAATTCTTCTCTCATTGAAAAGTTATAAATTTTGGCTTTTTGGTGTGGCATTTTCAAAAAGTGAACAATTAAGTAGATAAACTAGCATAGATCCAAATTCTAGGCTCTATCAAGCGCCGAGATGGATCAAATTTTCAAGTTGCAAACCTCTTCTTAGGTATCCATTGATTTGATTCAAAACAAAAGACACATCTTTTTATTTAAGGTCCACATAGGATTTTATTATTATTAATATTTAATATTATTTATGGTCGACATATAATATTTTTTATTATTTTTTATTTTGTTAGGAACGAACATTGCATCATTTCCCCACACATGGTTTTAAAACCATATGCAAGGTCCTCCTACAATGATGGGTTGTTTAGGAGGCCTTGCACATTGTCTTAAAACCATTTGCAAGGCCCTCCACCATGTACAATAAAACCATGGGTTGTTTAGGAGGCCTTGCACATGGTTTAAAAAACAACCATGTGCAAAGCCTCCTAAACCATGTACAATAAAACCATGGGTTGTTTAGAATGCCTTGCACATGGTTTTAAAACCATGTGCAAGGCCAACAGTTTTTTGCGGATAATTCAATTTTGTGTTTTTTTCTTGACCCACATGTTTTTTTTAAGGATAATTAAATTTTTATTTTTTTCCGACATGTTAGAAACGTTACATCACGTTACAAGATCTCTCCCATAATATTCACTATCACTATTATTTTTTGCCAACATGTTACAAACATTACTAACGTTACATGTTACAAGATCTCTCCCATAATATTCACTATCACTATTATTTTTTGCCGACATGTTACAAACGTTACTAACTTTACATCACGTTACAAGATCTCCCCCATACTAGGCTGTAAAGCACCTCTCGGCACAATTAAGTAAAAAAATAATATTAATAGTAATATTGGAGAATAATATTTAAAACTTTTTTGTTTGGATAATTAAAGTGGAATTAAATAAATTAGTGGTTTTTTAAAATTCTTCTCTCAATTGAAAATTTATAAATTCTACTTAATTAAGAGGAATATTGATTTTGAAACTTTGTTTATAGGGTTTTTATTTATTTGAAGATAATCTATATTGCTAAAATATTGGAAAAAAAGAGTAACTCAAGGTGGAAAAGTTGACTTTATTTTTTTTTCAAGAAGAAAAAATCAATTATTTTTATATTATCAAAGGACCCAATTACATGGTAGTAATATCTTCAAAATCTCAAACATTTATCCCTCTACTCGGTTGCCCCTAACATCTGAAAAACAATAGTCTCATTACAACATATTTCCAACAGCTTGACCCAAACCCAATCATCAAAACCATTTCTCAATGTACAATATCCGAGATATATGGTGACTCCCCATCCCAGATAAAATATAAAGTGACTAAAAATATTACAATAATCACTCAACATACAATAAGCCCTTCCCATACTAGTAAAATAGTTATCTCAAAAATAGCCAATGACAAAAAAGAAATAAAAAACAAGCTTAATAAAAAATGTTGATAGTATTCTAAAAATTCAGAGAATCCTCCATAAATTCCTGAAGAGACAGTTGACCGCTGGATAGATATACTACGTCTTTTGAAATCCCATCCACGATATGGTTATGCTCCCTGTAAGTATGATGGCAGCTGAAATAATTAAAGGCCAGACGAAGAGCTTTGGTTTTTGAACACAAGTAATCAAGTTCTAAAACACTCAAAACAACAACATCATTGATCCAATCGCTAATAATCTTGGAGTCAACATAGACTTGCAGCTCTGGAAAACCCATCCCCTCAGCAAAGTACAAGAGCCCCCAAAGAGCAAGCAATTCAACTCGAGTGTTTGTGCTCTTTCCACACCCAAGCTTGAGCATATAAAAGGTGCATGTCCAATGTATAAAACCGCCCCAGCACCACCCAAATTCGGTGCCACAGCCTCGTCGAAGAAACCTGTTGCTGCTTGCCCCACCAGACCATCACCTGTCATTCTGCTCCTACAAATACAAGGAAGGACTGGATAATCAGCTACGAGCCGAAGACAAATCATCACCACCCGCATTCTGCACTAAAGGTTTGATACCATTAAAAATAACATTATTCCTCGTAAGCCAAATGGACCAGTTACATATGAATGAAAGGAAAATCAGATTCAAACCCATACTAATCCATCCCTTCATACTCCCCTAAAGAGTGAGATCCTCCCAGCAATACACCAAGCCCAAGGACTCGATAACAATTTTTCGAACTGCCTTACCAAATCCACAATCCATAAAGAGGTGAACAACCAATTCAACCTCGCACCAACATAGCTAACAGATACTTGGACCGACCCAACCCCATTTAAGAAGATTGTCCCAAGTGCTAATCTTATCCATCATACACATCTAGATAAAGCACTTAATCTTCTGTGGAAACTTGAAGCGCCCCAGATCCTTCCTCCACCAATCATCGAAAGTAGACAACATTGAGTCCACGATGAACTGGTAAGCCAATTTCGTTGAAATTTGTCAATTTTTCGAATTTAATGACCAAACAAGATGATCATCAACATCCGAGAGATGTAAACCTAGTTGCATCAAGGAAGTTGTATAATGGTCTCACTCCAATTTCCACTCTCCACTAAGCTCTAAATCTTCAACTGACAACCAGTATGTATCGGAGAAAGACCACTCAATCGGTTCAAGATCCTGATCCAACAGAGTTATACCATAATCATTAAGGTAGCTGATAAGGGATCCCGATAGTAAATAAGTGTTCTCCATCCCTATTACCGGATCCACCCCAACAAACACTATCACTGCCACTGCCCACTTTCCAACTAAGAGATTTACCGATCCATCCCAAAACCCTTAAACAACCATTCAAAATGATAGAGGAATTTTTTACCGAGTAACTCGCTTTCCTGATTCAATCAAAAACATATAGTCTTCCAAAATATTTCGTCTACAAAACCTTGTTCCAAATTCCAATCCCATTCAAGGCCAGCCATAAACTCTTCATCCTTCACTTATTAATTGGCTCTATTGAAATGAGTTACTTAAATTGATTCCACGCAACTAAACCACCCCCTAAAAACCTATATTTAAAAAGAAAAAATCTAACTTGAATTTTGTAAAAAGAATAATTCTAATCATACCCATGCCAGAATCACAATTACATCGATAGTGAAAATGTCTTTACAATTTTAGTCATCTTTCCCTAAATTAACATAAAATCATTAAAACTTAAAATCATTTAATAAATTAAAAGTTACTCTAATATTCCAACACAAATATCTAATAATTAGAAAAAATTAATAACACTTATCTAACAATATATTTTAACCAATATAAATTTTCTTTCAAATATCAAATTCTCCAATTTCAATTAGCAAATATCAAACTTTTTTCTATTTAACCATTATACTTCGGACAACATAATGACATTGCTCGACTATTTTATTGTTTAGTTAAAAGCAAATCTTAAAGAAAGTAATAACATATATTAAAACTTCAAATGAATTAATATTTAGTAAGAACTTATTAAACTTGCCTTTTTTATCTTACCTTTATATATTGCTCCCATTTTTGAAATACTCCAATCCAAAAAGCAATATACATGGTATTCTTTACCTGAACCAAAATCCTAAGAACAATGTGAGAGAATCGATAAAAATTCCAAAGGTTCTTTTATAAAAACGTGAGACTCCATAAAAATAAAAATTCCAATGGTTTTACATATCCTCAAAAATAGATAGAATTAATAAAAATTCCAATGATTCCTATCTATGAATTTAATTTATTTAAAGTTATGGTATATAGTTGTATTTTCCTAATACAAGATTAGGCCTAATATAACACTTATGCAAGAAACTATGTGTAGGGGAGAGATGTCAATTGAGATTTTTTCTAAAATCTTCTTTGGATGGTAAATGATTGCTTGGGACTCTAACGAGATTTCAGGTGGACTTTTAGTTGTAATATGGAATCGAGTGAATTTCGAATTTAAAACATATGGTACCTATGTAGGTATCTTATTGGAAGGAAGAATTGAGGGATATTATCATAATTTTTCTAATGTTAACTACTATGGTCCATATAAAGGAATTCGATGGTGGTTTATAATGGACTTATGAGTGTGCCTAATCTCATCTTAGCAATGGACCTAAATTTTACATTATCTGCATCTAAAATTTCAGGTTGCAATGCAAGAAGTGACTCTCTTTTGGACTATTTCCATCAACTTATTTATAATGGTCATTTGAGGGATGTTGCCCCTAAATAGTTAGGTCCTATCTGGAAAAATGGGAGATGTGGCTTTGATGGATTTAGTAAAAGATTAGATATATTTTTAATAGTTGAGTCTCTATCATATTCTCTGAATAAATACATATATTGGATCATTAACACAAACAGCTCCGACCACTCCCCAATTTCCCTTCAACTGGATGGGGTGAAGAAAAAGTGTAACTTTCCCTTTAAATTTAATAAAATGTGGTTAGATGATGAGGAGTTATGTTCTACGGTTAGAGAATATTGGGATTCCTTTGTTGTTTTGGAAGAGCTCTTTGCTATGGAGGGGTTGAATATTAAACTTCAAAGACTTAAGAGAAAGGTAATTTATTGGGTAAAGGTGAAAAACATAAATCTAGTCAAGAATGAGCTAATATTGAAGGATTTATTTATACTTTTTCCGATAACAATACATATGGTATCTTCACTAAGGAGGAAAAACAAGAGATTCAAGGGATGGAATATAAGAAAGCTTCGCTATAGAAACAAGGGGAATTGACTTAGAGGCTTAAAAGTAGATCTATTTGGATAGCTCAAGGGGATAATAATATAAATTGCTTCCATCGATCCACAAATTATAGAAGGAATTTGAATTATATATGGGATTTGGAGGATGGTCAAGGGGGTACAATAATCTCACAAAAGGATATTGAAAAATCTACATATGATCATTTCTCTCTTCACTTTAAAGATCCAGATGTTAATAACATTGATGCTCAGGTTAAGGTTATCATCCATAACCCCTCTTTCTTCTCTGCTAAAGAAGGGCGCAATATTGGGGATCCCGTCACACTATTGGAAATCAAAGATGTGTTAAAACATTTTGCAAAGGATAAGAGCCTTGTGCCAAATGGTTGGTCTGTTGAGCTTTTCATAGCTTTCTTTGATATCATGGGTATGGATTTATTGGATATGGTGGAGCAATCAAGGTTGGAAGGTTATGTTTCAATGCCCCTTTGACGAAATAATATTTCCAAAAATGATGACAGAGGTAAATTCGGTCCATAAACACTTCCCCAGAGTTTCTCATGCCTATAAAGGTTTTCCATCATAGGTGGGAGTTGGCCCAAATCACTGATAAGAATTATTGAACGGCTTCTGAATGAGTAAGTGTTTTTACTATGGAAAACACTCACGCAAGAGACTTTCAATTTGAACAAATAATTCAGGTCATATGAAGCTCATCTCATCAATGAGAATGTATTGAATATGTTTCATCTCTTCTTGGAACAACAATAGGGCATGCCCCTACAAAGGCTTGATTTCCTTTATAGGAATATGGAGCCTTGCATGTATAGTTGTCACATGTATGTTAAATGTTCCAACACCGGTAGGGGCAAGGAGAAGTAGTGGGATATGGAAAGAGGTTGCTTGAGAAGATAATTTTTTTAATGGTGCTTATAAGGTGGGATTTACATGTCCTTACAGTTCTTTGGATGATAATACTCAATGGATATTTAGTTCCTTGAACTTGTGAATGTTGAAGCACTATGTCAAATGCAAGTTGTTGAGTATGAGATAATGTATTTGTTGGAGTAGGTAGGGGAGTGTTATCTTGTATTACTTCCCCATTCCTTTGTTTGTAGTCAATGTAGTTTGGTGCAGTATCCAATGTATATGTTGATACTTATAGATGATTGCATGTATGGTTGGTGTCAAAATATCGGAGACCAAGCATGTCAAGCTCGTTGATGTGGATATTGCATGTAGGGACTAACCTTGACAAAACTTGCCATTCGTTCAATTCCATTTCGGGATGTATGTTATGATTGGTATCCTCATCTTCAGATGTTGACTCACCAAGAGTGGATGGAGGGATGCAATCTACATGCCATGCATAATAGGTATTTTGTATGTGCTCCTAGTTTGACAGAATATCATGTTCTATAAGGTCAATGTCTTTAGTGAAGGAAGGGAAAGGATTATATAAAAGCAACTCACTCCAACAAAAATCAAGAAAGGAATCAGAATCTTTGGTTGGATTTGAAGTAAAGTGAGGCCAAACATGGAATGTTGCAGGGACAATTCTCTTCTTCCACTTTTTAGTTTTACATCCCTGGTTATATAAGCATTGTTGTGCAAGGTCAATAAGGAAGAAAGGGTCCAATATTGGAGGGAATTGCAAGTACACATCTATGAAACTAGATCCAAATAAATAATCATATGAATCAAGAGATACACAACTAAATACTTTGCGACCAACATTTAGTTTGGTAAAGGCCCAACTACAACTGACACGAGGTCATTTTTGCAACATATGGCAAGTTTCTTGAGCATTGATGTCTCGCTCAACAATATCTTTTAGGTACAAGTGACGATAGGAATATGAGGATGGGTCATGTTGAGATGTTGTAGTTGTGATTCTAGTCACCATATGATGGTAGGTCTCTGGTTTTCCTTCTGCTTTGGAAGCATATTTGGCTATGTATTTCAAGACAACATAGCGTGAGAGCACTGGTTGTCAATCCACATTTACTCATTATGTTTGAAGTATTCTAGGATTATGGATATTTAGATGAACATCATTGCATGAAGGGTGACATGTTTTTTTTACCCTTTTAATCAATGTAGAGTGATATTCATGTTGTGCATTCTTATAAGGGAATTTATATCTGCATTCAAGTGTAGTCCCTTTTCTACGTAGACATGAATTTTCAGTGCACTTTGTATGTCTTTGTACTTTGTTTAAGAGGTGTTCATAGTCTTGAAGTGGGTTGGATGAAAGTATATCCTTTGTATCTAGCAAGCAAGGGTCATCCTCAATGGATTGATGCAGATGAATCTACGTGTAATGATTTTTTCTTGGGTTCGATGTTGTAATGATATTTATGAAAGAAAGTATTTGCAACAATGATTTGATTTAGGTCTTGCCAATCCAATGTTTCCATGTTAGGAGCTCCTCCAATCCAAAAGAAACCATGCACATGTGGGGATCCATGATGTTGCCATTCATACCTACAGAAGGAATGTAAGAGGATTAGAAAGACTAACAAATATGTAAAGGTTATGAAGAGACACTTGCAGCTAAGATTTAATGTGTACCTATACTAGTGGTTTGTTGTCTGCTTGTTTTTTTGAAAGCCATCCCTACTAGGAGAGACCTCATAATAAGACTTAATTAATAATATTTTGATATTTAAATGTTATAAACTGAATTGTCTACATAGGGGACTTTTTGACCTCTAATTTGAGCTAGTTTTCATGAGTTTTTTGTCACGAATCTTCAAGGAATTTTCAAAACACCCCAAAAACACTGCTAGATCTTACATCGTGAGGCCGTCGGAGGTTTTCCTGTCACCTGATCTCATTTCTGAGCTTAAAATCGCTCAACAAACAATAGAAATTACAGATTTTGTGGATTAAATTCACCTGATTCAGGCAAAAAAACAGCTTGAAAGTCAAAAAATCCCTAGTTAGACAGCTCCTTTATAAACCCAAATACATTGTACTTTATAATTATGTAATTTAATTTTAAAGATAAAGGCTATTGTTTTTGTCATTTATGGTTTTGTATACTTGACTGTAATTTTTCAAAATCTTGTCAAAAAAAAGTTGTATACTTGCCATTTCTCATAATATAGGGAGGGTCGGTCATCCATTTCATTTGGTATTGAAAGCTTCCATTTCTGTCTATCCCTGCGCTCTTTCTTTCTATACTCTTTCGTTCTATACTGCTAGTTTACAGTTACGGGTGACTCACTGTTGTGGGAAAGGCAGTTCCACCGATCAAATCTCAAGTACTTTTTGGGGAATACTTGCTGCAGACACGGTGCAGGCTATAGGTGTGTGGTATCAAGTGTGAATGATGGAACAACTTCGAGTTAGTCAACCTGGTCATGGAATGTGTGATATAATAGGAAAGTTGTTGATGATAAAGAGCAACCCATTGGTAAACTCGTTGTTCTTGGAAGGTGACATTTAAATCCAACTATGCTAAGAGTTGTTGCGGCCAGGCCGAGTGCGAGATCCCTGGTGATTTTGACGACTTAGATGCCTTTAGATCGTGGTTTTTTAGACCAAAAGTTCGCCCAAACAAGTCACAGAGCACTTAATCAACAACAACAAAAAAACAAAAACAACACATTGAACTTGTGTAGAGGAATAAGAGTTGTTACTAAAATAGTTTATGCTCCTCTTTCTCAAAATTCTAAGAGCTCACCAATGCCACTCTTCCTTTCTGTCTCCATGACAAAACGATAGAATATATGATTGATTGCTTTCCGTATGAAGGTGTGGTTCACCATGAACTTCTCATAAATGCGGTGCAATATCGTTTTCAAATACTCTCTCCCTGTGATCTTCAAAATCGAACAATTCAAACAATCTCAAGACAAAGTAGTAATGATCAATATATCACTTTGCAATTTTTGGATATGTTTCTGTAGAGACTGTGTCGCAGCAGAAGTTCATATATACTATTTGCAAATGTGGCTAGGTAGGTTCCATACACGATTCCAATCCTATATCCTCATGCACAGAAGGAGGAAAGCAACCTAAAAGGATTTTCGCAAACATATTTGTCGTCTCTTCCTGTAAACATTCGGGAAGCTTGTTCGAACCGACCTGAATAAAATCAATGACAAGGGGAATAATGACCATGTTTGTTGATTGATGACAAGGGTCTCCCTCCCTGTGATATTCATAATCGAACCATTCAAGCAATCTCAATGAAAAAGGAGTGATCCATATATCTCTTTGAAATATTTGGACATGTTTCTGTAGAGACTATGTATCACGACAGAAGTTCATATACTATTGCAAAAATGTGGTCAGGAAGGTTCCATACACAAGTCCTCTTCTTCCGGGTCAAAGACATAAGATCCTGTATTCTCATGCACAGGAGGAGGCAAGCAACATAAAAAAAATATTCCGCGGACATGTTTTCCAGCTCTTCCTCTAAAGATCCAGGAATCTTGTTCGAACCAGCTTGAATAAAATCGACGACAAGGCATACTAGCCAATGCTAATTATGATTTGTTTTTTCCATGTGGTTCACGCCAAACAGGATGGGAGCGCCTTATATACTGGATAGACTTTCCCTCGGAAGGGGAGCCTGTCAAATGGGCACCGTTGGATGAGAAATCCAACGAAACTCATTTGACAGGCTCCCTCGGTACCCCTCCCGAGAGAAAGTCTGTCCAGTAAATAAGGATTGCCCAACATGATGGGCTTCTTCCTCAATGAAATTTTCTTGCTACAATGTGATGCATGTGGGAATAAGAGCTCTTATGTCATTTCCAAGGAGTTGAATCCTGGTATGAAGGTTATCCATTAGTATTTTCAACTACTTGACTTAAATCCAATGGATTAATATATTTATGTCGATTTGCTTATATATATTAAAATTTTGAGGTCAATTAATATTTATGTTTTTATTATTATCTATGAACGATAATGAGACAAGTGTACTATCCAAATTGATTGTATGGGTATAGTCCAAAATTTATAATTAATAATTTCAAAAAAATAAAAAATAGGTTAGTTAACATTGATAAGTACACTTTGTGATAGTTGAAAAAATTAAAAATTATTAGATACAACTATGAACTTAAGTCCATTGATAATACAACTATTAGCTTAATGTCAACTCCATGACTTTTACTTGAACTCCAATTCAACATATATTAACTTTTAAATTAACTATTAGATACAACTATTAATTGGAAAAATTAAACTTCAACTTCAACTATTTGATTATTAGATACAACTATTGGATTAATCGATACAACTATGAGCTTAACTCGGTGGATGATACAATTATTAGCTTGAAACCACTTATACTATAAAATGAGAATTTTATATTAAGAACGAGAACTCTAGGCATAAACACAATGATTTTTGCAAAAAAAACACCAAAAACACCCCCAAATAGAAAACTTTGTTTTTTTTTTGGAGGGGGGGAGGGGGGAGTGTGCGGGGTAAAAAAAATAGAGCCATGGCCAAACATCCCATACAATTGTTTAAAAAAACTTTAAAATCAACCCCTAAATTGGAAAAATATTTTTTTCTCCAAGATATAAATTACAACTTTTTTGAAACTTGCATATTAAACAAACAAAAATATTTCATAAATAATTTCACCACTCTAATCATATAAAATCAAAGAAATTATGGTGCGATTCATAATAAAATCATATATTAGACCATACAAGAACAAATGATTCATATAAATATTCAAAATCTCCTTCAGAGTTTCAATTACAAACATCATACTAATAAAAAAATTTAAAATGTTTCATTTGAAATTATTCAAATTCATCCATGGAATCTGACACCCCATCAAAATCTACATTTTTCTGTAGATGAAGGACTGGACGAAGATGTAGATGACCCATATTCTTCTCTAGTATCAATGGGTGCACCATATGAGTCTACATCTATGCCCATCATTTCAGCTGTCATATTCCTTCTGGATCTACGACTTGGTTTAGTAGACTCCCATCTTGCAACTTCTTCTTTTGGAAGAAACTTCTTGATAATCTCTAGAGTTTTGGAGCGAAGAGTGTCTTTCTTTGTCAACTTGAAATCATAAACAAGTATATCAACTTCTTCTAATTTCAAGATGTCAATGTGGTGACGATTTATTTTTTGACCCTTTCTTTTTCTCTTTCTGCAAACCATTTTGTCAACCACCGTCTCTGCCTTGTACACACCATCAAACGGAGGTGTATATGTTGCATACCAATGTACTTCTATTGATACTACTTCTTCATTTTCTTTATTCACCTTCATAACTTTTGCAATCCAGAAAGGATGATCACATGCATCATCTGTAGCCAAAACTGCAATCATGCAACCCTCCTTGATATCTTGTACTGACCCCTATAAAGGTCTTCCATCTCTCGATGCTTTGCAGATGATCTTCTAGAGCCAATATACATTTCTCTTTCCTCTTCCTGAGAAAACTCAGCACCTTGAGGTTTAACATTTGTTTCCTCGTTTTCATTTGTTATTCTTTGTGGCCAAGTAAATGGAGACTTCAAATATATATCTCCATTTGTAGAGTTTGAAATTATGTCACTTTGCTCCATGAAAAAAGACTCCCACCATACAGAATCAGCAACATCAAATTACTCATATGTATCTTCGATAGACTTTTTTATTTCTTCTATGCATTGAGAAGAATTAACATCTCTATTGTGTCGTCTTGCATTATGAATCTCTGAAGATGATCGCAATAACAATAAATTTGAAGCATATATTTGATGATTTGGGATGAATTTCAAAAATGCCAAACCTGATGAAGGCCCCCACTCTTTGCTAGTTGAGTACTTCTTGCCCCACAGTAGTGCTTTTCCATCAATCTTTTTTATATGAAATTGATGTTGAAAGCTAATGTCATTAAGTTTTTCAATGCACCTTTCTTCGCCATGTGATCCAAAAATAAATCTTCGCATGCCAATAGTTTCTTCCAATTTTTGTACAACAAGTTCTAGATGGTATACTTTCCTTACAATTTCAATCAATGATGGTAGGCTCCCAACTTTCTTCTTCCTCAATTTCCTTGCAAAATGGCTGAACATTTAATCAATATGATCATGTGTATGCCCAACAAGAAGGAAACCAACTTTTACATTTCTAAAAATTCTCAATTCAACAAGCATGTTTAGATAAGAAACACGACCTGATTTTTGTTTTCTCGGCTTGTGTTGTCCAATTGCAGATATAGAACTTTAGGAAGATCACCAGGCCAATGAGAAAGGACATGATGAATTATGGTGATGGTCAAATTTGCATCATTGTGAATATTTGGAGTTGTAAAGTAAACCCTTGGAAACATTTGACCATTAAAAACCATACACCTAACCAAGTGAAACTGAATAAAATTTTCCTCTAAATTCTTTGGCACACGTACAAAATGTGGTAAGAGTGTTTTTTTATGATCCATGCCATCAATTATCAAACCCATATACTTATGTGGAGCATCATAACACTTCTTGCGATGTTTGTACAACTTTTGTCGTTCATTTTATTGTTCATTCCGATGTTCTTGCAGTGAATTGATTATGGAATCTACAAAGAACATATACAAAAATATTGATAACTCGTTTTCATAATTGACATTTATCTAAAAAATAAACAATTTTTTAAACATACATATTTATATCCCTTCTTTCTTTAAGAGAAGCACATGTACTGCAGATCCCCATCCTTGACCTCTTTGGAATGCGGACGTTGTTGAACTTCTTTTTCCATACTCTTGTGAAATATGCATATCTGATGAAGTTTCCATTTCCTTGACCACCTTGAACATAATCCTTGTATAAGTTGTAGATTTCTTGTCTTGTGAAATTATCTGGAATGTGTATTGTTTTTGTATTTGGCATACTCTCTCCATGCTTGGAAAAGAAATCATGCATCCATGATATTGCAATGTGTGTTGATGGTCCAGTGATTTGTCCCTGATAATCATCCAAAGAAAATGTTGGATCATTTTCTAGTCTTGTTTGGATTCCTGATAATCTAAGATTACTAATTGAGTGAATCATTTTGAATGCCTTTCTACAAAGAAGAACATTTCCAACTCGATAATCATAACATGTCCTTGCATAAATCATATACCCCACTAAATATGAATTTTGCATACTTTTGTTCATTGATAAATACACGTTCCTTTTCTCCAAGGCATAATTGTAGCCTATACCCTTCAAACAATTGTTGTAGCAACACTCACTTGAAATCAAATGAGTAATGGAACTTGGACTTGTGAGCAATTCTTTCCTAGACCTTGTAAAAATGGAATGATTTGGATTGACATAAAAAGGTCTTGTCCTGCACTTAATCCTGCTCATTGTTGGATTATGTATCTACCTTTCCTGGACCATTATGTCTGCAACAACAACCTCATCAGAATGAATGTTTTCATTGTGAGGAATATGACCCCCCTCATTGAAAACATGATCACTAAATTCAATATGAAAATGATTGTCATGACCAGTAATAAGTTGATCACTTGCGAATAGATCAATGTGACCATCAACACTATCGGTGCCACTAAATTCTTCATTGAAAGGGAACTCTTGAATTCAACATTGACATCATTGGTGCTTGTAACATCCTTACTTGGAGGAGAATCATTTTCTTCATCATCATCGATGCCATTGAAATCCTTGCTTGGAGAAATGTCCTCGTCGGTGCCATTGAAATCTTCTCTTGGAGAAAAGTCATCATCGGTGCCATTGAAATCCTCGCTTGGAGGAAATTCATCATCGGTGCCAAGAAAATCCTCGCTTGGATAAAAATCATCATTAGTGCCATTTGCATCCTCGCTTGAAGGTGACTAATCGTCGGTTCCATTCAAATCCTCGCTTGGAGGAAAATCGTCATCACTGCCATTGACATCGTCGCATGGAGAAAACTCATCATCAGTTCCATTGAAATCCTCGCTTGGAGGAAATTCATCATCACTGCCATTGACATCCTCGCTTGGAGGAAAATCATCATTGGTTCCATTGAAATCCTCGCTTGGAGGAAAATCATCATAATTTCCATTGGCATCCTCGATTGGAGGAAACTCATCATCAGTTCCATTGAAATTCTCGCTTGGAGGAAAATCATCATCATTTCCATTGACGTCCTCGCTTGGAGGAAACTCATCATCAGTTCCATTGAAATCCTCGCTTGGAGGAAAATCATCATCACTGCCATTGACATTCTTGCTTGGAGGAAACTCGTCATCAGTTCCATTGAAATCCTCGCTTGGAGGAAAATCATCATCATTGCCATTGACATCCTCGCTTGGAGGAAACTCATCATCAGTTCCATTGAAATCCTCTCTTGGAGGAAAATCATCACCATTGCCATTGACATCCTCGCTTGGAGGAAACTCATCGTCAGTTCCATTGAAATCCTCACTTGGAGGAAAATAATCTTCATCGTTATTGATTTTTTCGTCCTCATCAAAATAATTGGTCCCATTAAAATCCTCACTTGGATGAAAATTATCATCAGTCCCATTAAAATCCTCACTGGGAGGAAAATTGTCTTCATCTTGATTATTGTCTTTAGGATCCCCACTTGGAGGAAGATTTTCATCATCATCATCGTCACATTCTTCCCCTTCATTATTGTTGCCTTCAAAATCTTCAGAATTTGGAAGTTCTTGAACAACATGTTTGATTACATTGCCTGCATTGTCAGTATCTTGGCTAGATGAACAATACAACGCTTCATTGACATTGGAATTCAATTCAAATGAGTCCATGTTTTCTCACTAAAAGATAGAATTATAGAAAAATATTAATAGAGAAGACAATGAACTTTAATCATAGACCTTACAAAAAATTAGAATGGTACAAATTTCAATCAACCATCTTATAGCTATGAGAATGAAATGTTCCCTCCAAAACTTAACTCCAAATTTTTCGTTAAAAAATTACCCTCCAAAATTTCCCACAAAAAATATAGGGCTCATTTCAAGCACATTCATAAAACTAATAAAACAAAGAAATTTATGATATAAAAAAAAACTATGAAATAATGTATTAAATAATTACATATTTATATTGCCATACATATAAAACCAATGAAGTTTTGTGTAATTTTTTATATATACAATATGTAATAAAGTAATGGTCATTTACCTTCTTTTTTAATCCCACATTTGTAAAACAAGTAATGTTAAACTTAATTTAGGCAACATAAATCTTTTAGTTTTTCTACTATTCATCATTGAGTTTGGAGAAATTTACTAACAATTTTAGGGTTAGTTTTTTTTTTCTTTTTTAACAAATAGTATAGGTTTTTTTTTTCATTTTTAATAAATAAGTTAGTTTTTTCTTTTTTTAATAAATATGTTAGTTTGTGTTTCCTTTTTTAATAAATAGGTTAGTTTTTTTCCTTTTAAAAAAATAGGTTAGTTTTTTTAATAAATAGGTTAGTTTTTTCCCTTTTTTAATAGATAGATTAGTTTTATAGTTAATTTTGTAATGATAGCTTTATGGTTTTATTCACTTGTCATTCATTATTTTATGGTTTTATTGATTTTTCATTTGTCCTAATCTATCTTATAAATTCATTGTGTTTAGACTTTGCAGCAATTTATGAAGGGCTTTAAAGAAGAAGGAGAAGATTTTAGAGGAGCTTCTAGCACTTTCAAAAGAGGAAGAGTCTCTACCAAATTCTGGGTTAGTTATATTATTTGTTTATATATATATATATTAAGAAATGTAGTGTTAATTAAAGGACGACCTACCCCTATCCCAAGTTTTGTAGTTTTGATTATTTTAAATTTTAAATTTTTTATTTTTATTTTTTTTATCTTTTAAACATCCCTCCCCCTTTCTAACCCCTAAACCCTAACTTAAAAAACCCACGAAAAATAAACCCTCCCAACCCATTTAGCCTGAACGTACATTCCGTAGGTAAATATCACTCGTAGGCAAGGTATTATTTAAATTATAAATATATTCCTAAAGAGTGGTGTCAAATCTTCCCTGGGTAGGTGAGGTTGCTTGTGGAGTCATTCAAGCAAGTGAGCTCCAATATATTTTATTTAATAATGGGGAAAGCTCTGTAACATCATATGGTGGTTGATTTTAGAAAAAAACTAAAGTTTATTAGGATCCAAAAAGATACACATGCAGAATTATAATAATACAAATGCTATACATAGAATTTTTTAAAGAAGTAAAGCTTGTGAGCATATGCACTTTTCTCAAGTTCTAAACAAAAAGTAAAGAATTGAGTTTTTTCTAGTCACATGGGCCATGTAAAATAAACGAACAAAAGATTATACTTCAGAAATAAAAGATTAACCTGCACATGTACAGACTTTTGAAAGTGTAAATACCATTGTTTAAATTTGTTGTTTTGAGTTTGCAATGTACTTGACTCTTGAGAGATTACACTTCCTCTGTCAAAATAAGGGGAGCGTCGCTCCCTTCTTCGCCCATCCCTGGCGTGCGCTCCCTCCAGAAGCCAGGTAAGGAAGAAGCCATGAACTAGAATCCTTCAATGAACCTATCTTCATCAGAAGAACTTTGAGCCACATGTTTATCAATTAAGTTGTGTACTCCTTTACTGGGCCTACGCTTTGACCTGCTTCGCCACCAGGACAGAGAACGAACATAGTACTATGTCGATTAGCTAAGTGTAGCTATGGCCTGATGGACATCTTTATTGGACGTGATGAAATTCATGCCATGAATGTTGTGGTGCCTTAACTTTTGAAAGTCATGAAATTCTCCCATGAGGAATGCATTATAACCATCGCATGTGATTACCCCTCGAGGGTTTAATAAGATAGAATCTCATCTTCTGCTGTTCACACTCTGGAAACCCAATTTTTTTGTCATGGCTGCAAAAAACCAAAATGGGTTTAGCTCAGAGGGAATGCTTGCAAAAACCATATTTCCTTGAACCATAGAAGCAAAAGCAATAGTTCTTTCAAGGCTCACTATGTCCAAACGATAAATTCAATACAAAAAATATGAAAGGTTGGATATTTGGTATTTAAAAATCTAATACATAAGTGCGTAAAATGGCATTTAATATGGTCTGCCAGATAGAGTTGTCCAGACGGTTTATCGAGAACTTCTGAATGATATCAACGAACTACAAATTTTATCATTTAACATCAACAAAAGCCAAGAACCATAAGCCGACATGCATAACTCTTCAAAGCACAACACTCCATACTCAGCTGATTATAAAACGAAAACTTCTAGTCATAGAAACATCTACAACTCATTTATTTCACAGCTTCCTTGACAGCATTTTCAGCAGCATCCCCTCTTCCCCTCCACCCTCCTTCGCCATTCTCGTCCACCCTCCTCCCCCTCTACCTCCCCATTCCACCTCCCTCACCGTCAAAACAAGGAGAGCGCCGCTCCCTGGGCACCAAAGGGTCACCCTTCATTGGCGGCGCGATTCTGAATCACGCCGCCAATGAAGGGCTGTATTTTGGCACCCAAAGAGCGGCGTTCCCCTTATTTTGATGGTGGAGGAGGTGGAATGGGGAGGCAGAGGGGGAGGAGGGTGGATGAGAATTGCACTGCCAGTAAAGGGAGACCCTTTGGCGCCCAGGGAGCGACACTCTGTAACACCCCGATTTTGACCCCGTTTGCATTAAAATGTATATGATGAATATATTGTAATTAATTGTGGTGTGGAGTTAAAGCTCCACCATCGATTATCGTTTTATGTTTCAACGATTAAATCGGTGCTGATGGTATTTTGTGCTAGCCAGGCACGTTATGATTTTTACATCAACATGTAAATATGCAATTTAATTAAATACCCACAACCAGCTATGTAAACGCAACAATAATGAGAAGGGGCATTATTTCCTAAGGATAAGGGGGGGATTATTTAACCTCTGAGCCAATGGAGAAAATCCAAATGTCAGCAAAAGAACCCAAGAGAGTTGTCAACCACTTCCCTTGTCTTATTTACCAACCGAATTAATTCCCCATGAGATTGTTTGGGGCAGTTATTGCCTTGAGGGACGTATGTATGGGAAGCCGTCAGTGATTGGCAGGACTGTCAGTCCTTTGATCACATGCATGCCCAGAGAGGTAGATCGCATTCAGTTCCTCACGTGGGTAGAGAGAACCTCATTCCACTCTCACGCGGCTGTTTGTATTCCTTACGTAGGAGATAGCTTGGTCGGAGGCAATCACGTTCTATTTTTCCCTTCATGATTTGGTCTGGTGTGTGATTTTCCTTCACGTTGGGGTCGTTCTCATCATTCTACGTAGGTGGGGAAATCGTTGTTGTTTTCTCCACGAATTTTGGGTGATGTGAGTCATTTTGGCCGCGTTAGGGCCATAAATGACTCTGGAAGTTGACTGTCACAGTCTGAGCTGTGTAATTCTGTTGCCCCACCCAATTTTGCCTCTGTGGTGTTCTCCTTTCCAATCCCAGAGATGTTATTTCTTGTGTATACCGTTGTTGATCTTTGGATTGTTTTGAAGTGAAAATGGGGTATGAGTTTGCTTGACAAACCTAGTGTGTGCAGGAGCCTCACAGACAGAGCTAGAGGGTTGACTTTATTCTCTGCACCCCCTGAATAGCACTGGAAGGGAAGGCATGGCCCGAGGGACTATATAGTAGAGAAGGAGATGCTTTCTTGTGTTGGGTGTGTGTGGATGTCTTAGAAGTTAGGCTAGTTCTGGTGCAGGTGTCCATAGCTCTTGGATTGAGCTCACTAGCTTAGCAGTCAACCTTTCCAGCTCTGGTATAGCCTGATAAACCCAACTGTGTTGGTTGGGATGAACTTTTGATAAACCTTGGCTATGTGTGAGCCTGCTAGTGTTCTCTTATTCCTTGTGGGAATCATGCCCAGCTCTGGGGTGGCAATGTTGCTGAGAGATTGATGAGAGCACTAGCCTATGGTTGGGTGGAACGTTGCAACGGCATAGCTAGTTGCGGGACGAGCTTCTTTATAAGATAAGTATCTCTGTGTTGATCTCTACTCATGTATTTATTTATGTCAGGTAAAATAACTCCCGAATTCATTTATTCCATTGCAAAATCATTTATTTATACATTACATATGCTGGTTGAGTTTCATCTTCCGACCAGCCTTTTCAGCTTCCTACATAACTATTCATTTTCCTTTATTTATTTACAAAATATAATCCCGATGGATTATATTCCAACAATCCCCCCCTTAATCCAAAGGGGTGTTAGTAAGTCCGAGCATGTTTCTGAATCTTTCAATTTTTTCTCGTCCAAGCGCTTTGGTGAAGATGTCTGCAACTTGATCATTTGTGGAACAATGTCGAAGATGGAATTTCTTGACCTCTACATGATGTCGAATCAAATGATACTTTGTGTTGATGTGTTTGGTTCGATCATGGAATCTAGGATTCTTAGCCAGCTTGATTGCAGAAGTATTGTTGATCAATAATGGAGTGGAGTTCTCTTGTTTTTCTTGCAAATCTTCAAGTATCTTCCTAAGCCATACTATTTCTTTCATTGCTTCAGCTGTAGCCACATATTCTGCTTCTGTTGTTGAATTTGTCGGAACTGACTGTTTGCGTGATCTCCATGAGACAGCTGTTGATCCAAGACTCATAGTGTATCCAGAAGTTGATACTCTTGTCTCCTTATCACCATCAAAATATGAGTCTAAGTACCCAATAAGTTTGAAGTCATCCACCTTAGAGTACTTGAGTCCAACGTCTTGAGTCCCCTTCACGTATCTTAGAACTCTTTTTGCAGTTGACCAGTGTCCTTCACAAGGTTTATGCATGAACCTGGAAAGTATGCAAACAACATAAGAAATATCTGGTCTAGTTGTTGTAAGGTAGATAAGTCTTCCTACAAGTTGTCGATACTTGGTCGCATCTTCATATTCTTTTCCTTCGCTTGATGTGAGCTTCATTTTCTATTCCATTGGAGTAGAGATAGGGTTGCATTCTGTCATGCAAAATTTGTCTAGTAGTTCTCCAACATATTTTTTCTGAGATAGGAATATGTACTTAGGATGTTGAGTGACTTCAATTCCTAAGTAATAGCGGAGATGTCCCATATCTGTCATTTCAAAGATCTTTTTCAAATCTTTCTTTATGGATGCTAGATAGCTCTCATTGTTCCCTGTCATCAAAAGATCATCTACGTACGCCACAAGATACATAACAGATCTTCCAACTTTCTTTATAAACAGTGTTGCATCATCAAGATCAAAATGTTCGAAATTTAACTTCAAAAGATGCTCGTTAATTTTTCATACCATGCGCGAGACGCTTGTTTTAGGCCATACAAGGATTTGACAAGCTTGCATACCTTTTGTTCTTTTCCTTTCACAACAAATCCTTCTGGCTGAGACATGAAGACATTCTCTTTCAAGTCTCCATTCAAGAAAGCAGTCTTCACATCCATCTGATGAACTTTCCACCTATTCTGAGCAGCTAAAGAGAGTAAGGTACATATGGTAGCCCATTTTGCTGTAGGAGAAAACGTTTCTTCATAGTCAATTCCTTCCTTCTGTGCATAGCCTTTTGCTACAAGCCTCGCTTTGTGCTTGTCAAGTGAACCATCTGATCTATATTTGTTCTTGTACACCCACTTGCAGCCAATTGGTTTGGTTCCAACTAGAGGGTCAACCAGCTTCCAAGTTCCATTCTTCATGAGTGCATCATACTCATTCTGCATAGCTTCTTTCCACTCAACTCGAGTAGAAGATTCTTCAAAGGAATTTGGTTCAAGGTTAGCAGATAAATTAAATTCACAATCAAATGATACATCCATGTCATCACCTGAATTATCTGCTTCTCCTCCATCTTCATGTCTTTTTGAACTTCTTGTTCCCGTCTTTCCAACTTCATCCGGATGGACACTTTCAAGTGTCTTTGTGGCCCATTTAGGAATCTTCCGTGATGGACCTAGTTGATCAGCTGGTGGTGCTTCATTTCCTTCAAGGTTCAGTC